>JAGXJF010000622.1:0-115458 GCA_019208055.1 Stipa capillata
GGCATAGCCACCATGAGCTCCATTGTCAGAGTAGATACCTAGGAAGAGGAGGAGGAGACCTGGCCCTAAGAGAATGGGGAGGAAGTGAGGAAATCTCAGAGAACAAGGAGAATGATGGAGGATAATGGAGCAAATAGTGGAATGTCAGGAGTAAGGACTGAGATGAGCGCACTCAGCTGGCGGCGATCCAATTGATGGATCGGTCAGGTGATGGAGAGACTTTTCCCTTTCTTTTCTAATTCTTTTCTCTCCCTAGCCAATTCACATTCGACTGGGAATGGTCAATTCCGATAGCCCGTCCACATAGTCGAAATCTCCACCACACTGTCAAAACGCCACAACTAGCACGAGCCCCCTTTTGCTTCTCGCCTTTGCCCCATTCCACCATTGCACCGTTTTCCATTCTCATGGTTGTCCGTGTCATTGAGGTCGCCAGCAAGCGACGACGCTCTCATCGGTAGATCTTGAGAAGAAGATAAACAAATGAAGAGAAAAAAGAACTTAGAAATTTGAACACAAACTTCAAGCATCTGAGCTTTCAAAAAATCATTGGCGAGGTTTCAAAAATCTAGGAACAAATTTTCAACTAGTACAGTTGTAAGCTATTGAGCTTTCGAAAATCTGAGTATGGACTTTCAACTAGAATGAATCAGAGCTTTCAAACTAAAAAACACAACAACTTTGCACTAATTAAATGAGAGCTTTTAACCAAAAAAAGCAACAACTCCAGCTTGCGGTAATCTAGTACCAAAATGACCCAATTCATAGCTGTCAACCCATAAACTTTGAAAATGAACCTTAAAATTTGAGGATCAGGCAGTGATGAGGCGGTGGCCCGATCTTTCGGTGAGACGAAGGTAGCTAACGATTTGATGGAGTTTGAGCTTGACGATCCGACTATACCATATGCAACGGTATGCCTTAGCAATCGCTAAATCAACTTCCGATGGTTATTGACCTTGCCATAGGCACGATCAACTTGAACAACGAAGTTCGAGTTCCTGCAAGCAACCGAAAAATCAGCAAGAACTATGATAAATTGCAATATGAATTACGAGTATTAAATTGGCACAAGATAGAAGAAAGTGTATTGTGATTCCACTAACGATCTAAGCAAGGCAGTAGTCCTACATAACTTGTAGATGCGATAATATAGCAGTAGCTAAATAACTCAATGAAACCCAAAAACTAAAGAGAGAATCTTAGGGGGTATATAAAGACAAGAGGTGATATGTTACAAAGGTAGCCTCAGATTGTTTTGGCTGTTGTGATCGGCTTGTAAGGAATTTGGATATGGGGTTAGACAGGTTAGAAAGAGCACGAGATAAGCTTTCTAGAGCGTCCAAGATCAACCAAATTGGAGTCTGTATACTCGAGATAAAGACGTTTGAAGTCAGGACTATCTCAGCAGTCCGAATCAGAGTCCAGATCTTGTGGGACTCTATCTCTAGCTCTTCTTAGACCAAAAGTGACGTGGCAAGACTCATTGTACATCACCAATTCATGTGGCACATGGTCATTTCCAGATGAACTTCATTCCCTCCTCCTCTTGAGGGCTTGAACTTAAATCCTTGCATGTTCTTGAAGATCTTGATGGACCTCCTTTCATTCTTTATGGCCTAAGCAGTGGATGTACTTGAAGTAGTGGAAGTAGAGGTGACAGCGGTTGTATCCATGGGGTTCATGTCCTTATTAGGCAGCCTCCACCCTACTCCCTACCTTATTTCGTGGCAGCAAGGTAGTCCCATGGCATCGCAGTGGCACCGTGGAGGTGCGGCGGCATGGAACCCACCGCTGGCGAGCAACGGAGGATGCCTCGCGGAGGCACGACGAAAAAAGCAGTCAGAGCTAGGTTGGTGGTGGAGGGGAAGGCCCCGACTCCCTCAGCAACGTCCTTCCACGTTATCTCATTGGATGGAGTAGAGTTCAAGAGAAAGAGAGAGGGAAAGGATAAAGAAGGGATCATAGCTGCGTCAGGCTAAAGCACTGGTGGACGAGTATAATAGTTGGATAGGGAGAGTGTAAAAGGGAAGATGAGTATGGGTGAGACCTACTGAAACAACCACGTCGCGTTGTCTGGTTGACCGCTTCTGCGGGCAATAATTATTTCTTTCGCAACACTTGTTCTTATTTTGAAGTTACAAAAAACAACACTTACTTCTTTTGTTAAGAAATATCATTTTTTACTTTTGCCAGCGTATTTTTTTAGTGTGTAGTGAATACTTAATTTAAATAATCAGATTTATCTCCTCAAATCTTCATCTATTAGATCTTCACCCTTCTGTTATTACCTTATAACACTCTTCTCCTATATTACCTTATAACAGAAAAATTGGTGGATGAAAATTTGAGTAATCTCAAGTACATGTTATCAATTCCTTTTTTTTTGGTCTAACCAAAAGGTTTGGATGACCTCTAATCTTCTACCTTATCATCATTGTAGGAGTAAGCTAGAAGTGGAGGCGAGGGGTGGGAATTCACAGAATACCTAATTTTTTTTAGATAATAGAAGGGAACACTATGAGCTATGTAGAGGAAAAAATTTGTTTCCCAATTGGATGAACTTGAAAGTTACGGCGTGCATGTGTAGACCCTACTTGTGAAGTCTTCTGATGAGTATCAAACCAACCAGAGGGGTTGTCACACCCTGTTTTTAAGCAACCCAATTTTTCAAAAACCTAATCCTAAGATGCGTATATGCGTATATGTCTTAATAGTATTGCATGTTCATTTGGATTTCAGTGTTTCTCGAAGCATGTCATCTCATGGGAGAATTTGAGTTAAGTTGCACCGTCACACAAAAAACCCAAGTCGCGACCCTATCATCGCATGTGCATAAAACCGAAACCCTAATTGGAACACATGCACCGTATACACACGACACCACCCAAACCCTAACCCTAAGTGGCAACTCGCCCATCTTTGCTCCCGACACTCCAAATATAATTCCTAACCTCCCCCATACCCTACCTCAGTCATGCCATCGCCCGAAACCCTAAAACCTAATCTGTCGCCTTAATTCCTAATAATTCTTTTATCGGGCAGAAACCCTAAAATCCACATTGCATGTTTTTTCTTCCACCCAAAAATTCTAGAAAAATTTCATAAACTTCTTAAAACTATTTGTCACTCAAATATGAAATAATATTGGAATGTCCAGTTCAAATATTTCTGTTTACATCCAAAATTGAACTTAGGTCAATTTGGTACCTTGAACTACAATCCTTCCAAATCTTGCTTAGAAAAATTCCATAAAATCTCTCAAGGCTCATCTCAGTACCAATGTTTCAAATGTGCAAAAACATGCATACCTCCAGTTCAAAAATTTTGCACAAACTCTGTTGAGTACCTTGCCCTAATTCCCTTCTCTCCATAAATTCAAGCTCAACACTCAACTACCTTGCTCCAAACTTCTACCAGCACCCTATTTCAATCAAGCACCCTTCCCCAGCCTCTCTCACCTCAGTAGGGAGTCCAATCCACAGTGACTCAACTCCAATGTCAATTTCATGCCGACAATGGCAAGCTTTTGAGTAACCTTTGCTGCACGTTTCCAATGTCAACCTTGCTCAGATTTTCCCCTCTAGTTACCTCGGTGACCAGGACACCGCCGTGTTCCAACTCGCACTTCAAGGGACGCTCGATCGCGCCCATGCCACTGGTGCGCACTGGTGTGCTCGCGCTCTAGACGCGCACCGCACACGGCATGGCAACCAGCATCGGCGGCAGCCTGCCACCGTGGACGCCGGTCCTCTCCGCTTCTGCCCAGCAAACTCCAGCATGCCATCGCCGTCCTCCTGCTCCCCGGTCACCCGAGCCTCAGTCAGCACGTACTCAGATTGTCTGGGTACGCGCAAAGGTTGGATGCGCTAGGTTTTCCAATCTCCTAAGAGTTGGGCACTGATCTTGTTCTCGCTTTCCTCCCTTCGAGCTACAGTAGTTTCATCATGAACTACAACATGAATGGGATGGAAAAGAGTATGGGTGAATTATTCACTATGCTTAAAACTGCTGAGAGTGGAATCCAGAAGGACACCAATCATGTGATGATGGTGAATAAAACAACCAACTTCAAGAAGAAGGCAAGTCTAAGAAAAAGGGCAAGTCCAAGGGTGCTAGTGTGACTGACACGCCTAAAAAGTCCAAGACTGGCGCCACTTCTGATGTTGAGTGCTTCTTCTGTAAAGAGAAGGGACACTGGAAGAGGAACTGTAAGAAATATTTGGCAGAGAAGAAGAAGTCTGGAAAGTCCAGCTCAGGTATGAGTGTCATACATGTTATTGATGTATTCCTTGCTGGTCCACAATGTAATTCTTGGGTATTGGATACCAGATCGGTTGACATTTGCAACTCGATGCAGGAACTACAGAGGCCTAAGCGACTGGCAAAGGATGAGGTGACGATGCGCGTCGGGAACGGAGTAAAAGTTGCTATGCTCGCCGTCGGCGTCCTACCTCTACATTTATCTTCAGGATTTATTTTAGAGCTTAGTAATTGTTACTATGTCCTGGCCTTGAGCAAAAACATTATTTCTGGATCATGTTTGTTGCAAGATGGTTATTCGTTTAAGTCTGAGAACAAGGGTTGTTCGATTTATATGGATAATATGTTTTATGGCCATGCTCCCGTTGTGAATGGGTTATTTATTATGAATCTTGACGTTAATACACACATCCATAACACTGACGCTAAACGTCGCAAGACAAACGATTTGAATTCCACTTATTTGTGGCACTGCCGTTTGGGTCATATTGGAAAGAAGCGCATGAAGAAACTCCATTGTGATGGACTTTTGGAGTCATTTGATTATGAATCATTTGACACTTGCGAGCCTTGTCTAATGGGAAAAATGACTAAAACGCCGTTCATAGGCCACGTAGAACGGACGACTGACTTATTGGAGATCATACATATGGATGTATGTGGTCCAAGGAGTATAGCTGCACGCGGTGGATTCCTCTACTTCATTACCTTCACGGATAATTTGAGTAGACATGGGTATATCTATTTGATGAGACATAAGTCTGAAACCTTTGAAAAGTTCAAAGAATTTCAGCGTGAAGTAGAAAATCATCGTAACAAGAAAATCAAGTTTCTGCGATCGGATCGCGGAGAGGAGTATTTTAGTTACGAGTTTAGCGAACATCTGAAGAGTTACGGAATTGTTCCATAGCTTACGCCTCCCGGAACGCCACAGAGGAATGGAGTGTCCGAGAGACGGAATCGAACCTTGTTGGACATGGTAAGATCGATGATGTCATTAACTAAACTGCCATTGTCTTTTTGGGGTTATGCTTTAGATACTGCCGCTTTTACACTGAATAGAGCGCCATCTAAATCCGTTGAAACAACACCATATGAGATATGGCATGGGAAGAAACTCAACTTGTCTTTTCTTAAAATTTGGGGATGTGATGCATATGTAAAGCGTTTACAACCAAACAAGCTCGATCCCAAATCGGATAAGTGCTTCTTCGTTGGTTATCCCAAAGGAACTGTTGGGTATTCCTTCTATCACCGCACCGAAGGCAAAGTATTTGTCGCAAAGAACGGTGTGTTTCTCGAGAAAGAGTTTCTTGCGAAAGGGGTGAGTGGGAGGATAGTGCAACTCGACGAGATTGGTGAATCTCTGTCATTAGGTCAAAGTGATGAAATGCCGAAAGTGGTTCCGGAGTTTCCCACAATGACTGATACGGAAGCCCCTGCATGTGATGTAGAGACTTCGGTCGAGCCAGCAGCTGAACCACGAAGGTCTGGCAGGATTCGCACGAAACCACAGTGGTTTTCGGACGAGGTATTGTTGTTAGACAACGATGAACCTGCGACCTATATGGAAGCAATGATGGGCCCTGACTCCGTTAAATGGCTAGACACCATGAAATCCGAGATGGAATCCATGTACGAGAACCAAGTTTGGAACTTGGTGGACCCTCCTGAAGGCGTGAAGCCTATCGAATGTAAATGGATCTATAAAAAGAAAACATACGCGGATGGGAATGTATACATCTATAAGGCTCGACTAGTCGCAAAGGGTTTCCAACAAGTTCAAGGAGTTGACTACGACGAGACATTCTCTCCCGTTGCGATGCTTTAGTCTGTTCAGATTCTTCTAGTGATTGCTGCATATTTTGATTACGAGATATGACAAATGGATGTCAAAACAGCATTCCTGAATGGAAAGCTAACCGAGGACGTGTATATGATACAGCCCGAGGGTTTTGTCAATCCAAAGGATGCTGGAAAGGTATGCAAACTTCAGAGATCCATCTATGGACTGAAGCAAGCATCACGGAGTTGGAATCTTCGCTTTGATGAAGTGGTCAAAGGGTTTGGCTTCATCAGGAACTGCGAAGAGGCTTGTGTTTACAAGAAAGTAAGTGGGAGCGCAATAGCATTTCTAATACTCTATGTGGATGACATATTGTTGATTGGGAACGATGTATCTTTTCGTGACAATATTAAGACTTCGTTGAAAAATAGTTTTTCAATGAAAGACTTAGGCGAGGCGGCATACATATTAGGTATAAAGATCTATAGAGATAGATCAAAGCGCCTAATAGGGCTAAGCCAGAGTACATATATAGATAAAGTACTGAAGAGGTTCAGTATGAAAAACACCAAGAAGGGGTTCTTGCCGATGTCGCATGGGAAAAGTTTGAGCAAGAATCAGTGTCCTTCGACAACTGATGAGCGGGAATGCATGGATAAGATTCCATACGCATCCGCGATTGGATCAATCATGTACGCCATGATATGTACACGACCAGATGTGTCCTATGCTCTAAGTGTTACGAGCAGATACCAGAGTGATCTAGGTCATGATCATTGGACAGCAGTGAAAAATATCCTTAAGTACCTGAAGAGGACTAAGGACATGTTTCTCGTATACGGTGGTGACGAAGAGCTCGTTGTAAAGGGTTACACCGACGCTAGCTTTGTCACAGATCCGGATGATTTTCGATCTCAGTCAGGCTTTGTGTATACATTGAACGGTGGCGCAGTGAGCTGGAAGAGTTCCAAGTAGAACACTGTGGCGGATTCTACAACGGAGGCTGAGTATATCGCCGCTTCGGAAGCGGCAAAGGAGGGCGTTTGGATTAAGAAGTTCGTCACCGAGCTTGGTGTGGTTCCGAGCGCGCTGGATCCTATGGAGCTCTATTGTGACAATAGTGGCGCCATAGCTCAGGCCAAGGAGCCAAGGTCCCACCAGAAGTCCAAACATATACAACGTCGATTTCACATCATTCGTGAATTGGTGGAGCGTGGAGACGTAAAGATATGCAAAATACACACGGATTTGAATGTGTCAGATCCGTTGACGAAACCTCTACCACAAACAAAGCATGAGAAACACCGGAATGCCATAGGTGTTAGGAGCTTAAGCATTGGCTAGATTATTGACTCTAGTACAAGTGGGAGACTGTTGGAGATATGCCCTAGAGGCAATAATAAAGTTGTTATTATTCTATTTTCATGTTCATGATTAAGTTTATGTTCTATGCTAGAATTGCATTGGTTCTTGGATATGAGATTCAGAGGAAAACCTAATTGCATGTGTGGAATAATAAACATCATTCAGATCCCTAGTCAGGCCTCTGGACTAGCTCATGTATTGTTGATGG
Organism: Stipa capillata; assembly: GCA_019208055.1. Taxonomy (NCBI): domain Eukaryota; kingdom Viridiplantae; phylum Streptophyta; class Magnoliopsida; order Poales; family Poaceae; genus Stipa; species Stipa capillata. The sequence continues at coordinate 7,623 of JAGXJF010000622.1, forward strand.
TCTTGTTTTCCTGATCATGGGTATTGTTAATGTAACAAGGATGCCGGCAATAATGGGAACACATTGTTAGGGTAACAATGGTGTCGGATAGACCCCCTTATAAGATACTGCGAGATCACTTCGTCAATATGTTGTCAGTATCTTCTCATTATGTGTTAACGTTTACTTGCGTCCTTAGACCATGAGAATATCGTAGACCCGGATACCGGATGGTTGCTTTGGGGTCATCAAACGTTACTCCGTAACTGGGTAATTATAAAGGTGACTTTCAGGTACACCAGAAAGTATATCGTGGTTCAAGATATGTCAAGACTGGGATTTGCCCATCCGGCGATGGAGAGATACACTCTGGGCCCACTCGGTATTACGGTGTCCAGCATCGCCTGGCCAGGTATTGTGACTAAAGGGTTAGTCACGGGGACACCAGAATACGGAAACGAGAAAAGAGTACAAACCGGTAACGAGGATAACTAGGTATAGTGATCAAGGAGTTGATCACAGGGATACCATAAAAGTCTCACCTCGGGTTGTGTAATGTATCGTGAGACAAAAGGATGATATGCGGTAATACGAGGTTCGCTCGATAAAGATCTTCGATGATATGTGGGAGTCGTATGGGTGTCCAGATCCCGCTGACGATTATTGACCGGAAGGTGTTCCGGACATGTCCACATATACTCGAACCTATAGGGTCACACGCTTAACGTTTTAGCGACATTTAGGAATGCTACGATTTATGGAGAACGAGAGAGAAGGGTTTCGAAAGTGTTTCGGATGGTCCCGGATGGTTCCGGTGATGTCCGGAAGTGTTCCAGAAAGTACCGAAAGGTTCTAGAAGTTCTAGAAGGTTCCAGAAGTTCTAGAAGGTTCTAGAAGGTTCCAAAAATTCTAGAAGGTTCTAGAAGGTTCTGGTGGAGTTGGACTCCAACTCCATCAGGGAGTTCCTGCTGGAGTAGAACTCCACCTTCCTAGGGAGAGCTGCCCCACCCCCTTTAAATAGAGGGGCAGGGCACCTCAAAGGGCATCCCAAGCAGCCCCAAAGGCAGCCCTAGCCCCTTGGCCGAAGCCCTAGACAGCCGCCACCTCTAGATTGGCCGCAGCCTCCTCTTCCTCTCTCTTCTAGATTGGATCTAGTTCAGCTGCCGGCGTGCTACTGCTTCTCCTTCTCGTAGATCCCCGCTGTTCTTGTGTGCTGGTCCACACATTACCGCGGTGTCGCTGATCCGGTACGCGTGGATACCTCGGAGACGTCGTACACTTCGGCGTTCGATTGGGCGAACTATTCGCGAGGAGATCACTCTCGCGGCTGGGAGGTATAACCTAGCTGCGGGAGTCTGCGGACTTCATCGACATCGTCAACTTCTCCGCTGCATTGACGTGATCGGCGAAGGTATGATATCGTTGCCTGCACCTCGATAGTGGATCTTGGTTTGGTTCATGTACGGTAAAATTTTTGTTTTGCGTAGCACGTTACCCAACACCCACGACTAAATAATTTGCCTAGACTTAGTGTATGAGCTACATTAGTTTACCGTTTCCATTTGCCGGGTGTGTGAAAAAGGGGATGTGGTGTGGTATCTCAATATAAGGGTGGGGTGGACACACGGTCTGGGAGATCGGGGATGTACCTCGATTCACAACTTATGGGACCGTGTCGCAGTTGCGGCCGGACTGATGTACATGGAATGGCCCGTGAGGGTGGCTCATACCTAGGTCGAAAGCATTGTAACGGTCGTGTTCGATCACCCTCTGCTAGTACGCCTCGTGAAAGTGTGTCCTTGGTCTAGCGCTAAGAGACGATCGATACATGTAGGTAAGATGTACACCCCTGTAGGGTTTAAACTATTTGAATAGCCGTGTCCGCGGTTATGGACAACTTGGTGACTACCTGCATCGAATTAGACAACTACAACAATAAATCTAAAACTTGCCCACTCCAAGGTTGAGGTGTAGCGATTGCTTCCTCCCTGGGTGGTTGAGGAAGAATCGAGGGTTTAAGTGTTTGGTGGTCTGCAATAGAATCTTATCGTGAAGAGTTCGACTCCTCTCCTTTCAAAAGTACTCTAGCAGTCAGCTTTTATCTACATAAAGAATATTGACAAAGTTAAATTGGCTTTCCGCAAAATAGTCCACAATTACTCTGTTGTTGATACCTATTGCATCTATTACTAGTTTCCCCTTGTAAGTCTTGCCGAGTACAATTTTTGTACTCACTCTGCAATCGTTGACATTTTTCTTGCAGAGAAAACCATCCCCTCCGAGGGTGGTTTCTACGTATAGATCGACGCCAACGACGACTAGTCACTGGAGATCCCAGGCAGTGGTCCTGCCCCGGGGTTTGGCAGCTTGGTTTGTTCTGCTGCCACTTTTGGCCCGACCTTTTAGCTTCGTAGCCTTAATTACTCTTCCACTGTGTAGTTGGATTTAGATCTTCGGATCCTATGTGTGAATATGTTGTTAAGATTCAAGAACTTATAATATTGCAGTTTCTGTCGTAGAGTTACTGCTGTCGTATCTGGGTGTTCTCACCTGCCTCATGTGCCTTGCGTGTATGTTATTGAAGCACATGATGCGGGTAGGGTTTCAGAGTCTATATCATAGAGTTATTAGGTTAAATCACCCCTGTGAAGTGACTCTTCCACTGAGAGATTGGGAACTATATCATCCAACTCCAGCCGAGCACTAATTTGCCGGGACGAGTTTGGGGTTGACGTTCCGGCTCAGTAGGAAAAGAGTGAGGAGACCATATTACCCTACTCAATCCGTGCCTTTGGATGCCGGAGCGAGTTCGGGGTTGACGTCTCGGGCTATTCGAAGCTATATCACTCCACTCCTCTTGGAATTGATACCCAAGAGTTGAGGTCGGGGTTGACGTTTCGACTTAGCGGGTGGTTCCACCTAAAACTCTCTGTTATGGATTTTGGGTCCTGACAATTAAAACCCTACGCTTCGAAGTCACTGTCGCTATCTCTAGACTGGTACTCCTCCTCCCCATTTGGTCACATCAACAAGCCAGGTGAGTACATTGAATGTACTCATAAACTTTCCACCGGGGAGTTTGACACGGATATAAATGCATGCAGGGGTATTTCAAGAAACGGCTCTAACCTATGTTTCATGTTGTGTGAGAAAGTAAGTTTGCATGAAATACGTAAATTGATATTAAAAGCAGTTTTCGTAAATTGCCACGGTACTACGAGACAAGCATCTGTTTACATCCTTCTTCTCGCTACGACGGGATTCATATCTACGCTTTCCGCTACAACGGAAAGTCCGGTAATCACCCGCTTCAACGGGGAGTCTTAAGCTCACCCGCTACGACGGGGATACTAGGGTCTGCCCGCTTCAACGGGGAGATCCCTTCTTCACTCCTCCTGCCACGATGGGGAATTTCTATGCCACTCTGCGAACACGGTGGATCGCGTCCTTAAGCCCATAACCACATTTTTTTTGCTTTGAAATCCAATCTACTATAGTGTGGCCCAACCAAGTTTGTCCATGACCGTAGACATGGCTATTCGAATAGTTTTAACCCTCTACAGAGGTGGTATGGCTTTACCCACAAGATGTAGGTCACCCTGGGTATACTGTGCACCGCATACTAAAAGGGCTAGTACAACGAGACTCTTCACCGGAGTAAACCTAGCCATAAACCTGCCAAAAGGACATATCCCAAACCTAGCTTGAGTCAGTAACATCGCTACAAGGAGGTTGGTGTTCTAACTTTGTGGCGAACATGACCCCGCTTCAACGGGAGCTTTCTCTACAGAGGCTACAACCTCATCTGCACAACTCATACTGCCTACGGATTCATGCTAGTCTCAAACCGGGTACTAGGTCAAGTCCTTCCCATAAAGGACATGTGGATATACGGTAAGACTTGGCCAAACGGCACTTAAGGGCAGTCCTTATGTGATCCAAGAGGGACTTCACACCATGCCCGTAGACGGACAACGAGTACCACGCCGGGCATTACCTCGCATCTAACATCCTTCCTGCTTTCCCCCTTCATTTCTGACTCGGATCAAAATCTTCTCCATTTTGTTTTGGTTTTCGTAAAACCTTTTTCAGCAAAAATCCCAACCCCGGGATATACTACCTCCATACACCATCGGACATGACGGTCCATTTTCAAACTTTCACCACATGAAATATGTGAGTATTCCTTCCTTCTTTTTTGAAAACCTACTTTTTACTACTGCAGGGCTAAGCCGAGTAAGTATATATATTCTACCCTAGATTTCCATTAACTTTTCCGGAATGCGTAGTCCTTAGGGCGACAAGGAGTTCAGTGTCAAACTAGGGTTTGCTAAATGCATGTTTCGTAAACGAAATATCATTTTATAAACTTGGGATTCAACATGATCAAGGGTGGAGAGCTTGCCTGGCAGTTCCTGGTCTTGATCCGGACGCGGGAATGCTTCTGGTTCCTCCTGATGAACGTACCTCACACCGTCAACTACACGTTTCAAAGAACGACAATAAGAACCAAACGACATGAAGCACCAGAAAGGAAAATCAGTATGGAACATATGCCATGCTTGCAAGATTATGCCGAGGAAGGGAAAAGATGTTGCCGTTATATTGCATGCGTTTACTGGCATTAGGGTTTTAACTTTTATAATGACTTTCCTTGCAAAACACTTGATTGATACCCTGGGAAGAGAGTCCAGTTGCATGGTGGATTAATAGAGAGCTTGGGAAATATTTTTGGAAAGATTTGAAGCAGGTTTACCAGTTTGAAAGATTTTTGAAAAGGTTTAAAATAGAATAAAGAAGGAAAACTATGAAATTCCCTCTGTTCCAGCAAGAATATACGGAAACAAAAAATTTTTCTTAAGCCAAAAGGTCCTAAATATTTTTATGAGTCAAATCTATTTTGGAAGATTTTCAAAAACCGGACGTCTTGATGCCGAGCCGGATGAACTGAGATCAGGACCCGTTCTGGAAGAAAAACCGGCTGGTTTCTTGCTTCAGGAGGTGACGTCGAAGGCGGGAAGTTGGTTTACGTTTCCACTTGAACTGCTACTGGGCCTGGACCTGGGTTGGGGCCCGCCTGGCAGTGGCATGCTAGCCTTTACCGCTCGGGCGTGCCCCCCTCGGGTGGTCCCTACCTGTCGGCTGGATGAAGCGGTGCTGCCGCTCAGGTCGCGTCCGGCGGAAGCTCACGGCGATAGCTCCGGCGAGGGAAAGGGCTTTCGGCTCCGGTGGTCCTATTTAGAAATTGAAATCGGTTCTAGGGAGAGGTAGAGAAGGGGAAAGCGATGGTTGAGTCGGCTGGTGGTGGGGTGGTGTAGAATGCCCGAATTTGGTGAGGTTAGCGGCATTGAGGACCTCGGCCGGAGGAGAAAATGGTGGGGGCTTAAGTGGAGGCGCCGAGTGCGGGGGTTCCAGAGCAGGGAGGCAGAGCACGGTGGAGTGGCTCGGGTGCTCGGACTGCCTTTTTGTAGGCTGACGGAGAGGGCAGCTGGGTGGTGGCCACTGTAGGTGCCGTGCACGGTGATGCAACGTCTTTGGAGGTCGATGGATGGGGTCCTAAGGTCACGGGGGACGCTACCGACACGGTGGCGCACGACAGTAGGCTCCAGTGGCCAGGAGTCAATGGACAACGCACTGATGCCAGGTCATGTCGCCGGTGCGTGCTCAGTGCGCGTCCAGAGCTATGTCAGCATGCGTCCTGAGCGGCATGGGCATGCCAGGAGGTCTTCGGGTGCACCAAGTCATGTCCCATCGCGCCACTGGCATGGGGAACATAGGTTTATGCAATTGCAAGCGAGGTTTTCGTCTAGAGTGCAGAGCACGGTTGCTGAAGGTCTTGCCAATGTCGGTAGGAGTTGACATGGGAGTTGAACACTGCAGAGAAGGACTCCCTACTGAAGTAAAGATGATGGGGAAAGGTGCCTGAGCGTAGCAAGGATCCTGGTAAAAAGTTTGGGGGTGAAAGGATTGGATTTGGACTTGATTTCATGGGGAAAGGATGAATGGAGCAAGGTGTTCGACAGAGTTTCTGGCAAAAAATTGAGCTGGACATGCACATATTTTTGCATATTTGAGTTACTGGTATTTAGATAAGTATTGCAGAATTTTCTAGAATTTTTCTGAGCTCTATTTATATGGATTGCAGTTCAAGGTGAAATTCTGACCAGAATTCAAATTTGAACATAAACAAAAATATTTGAACGGGACCCTTAGATATTATTTCACAAATGGGCGACAAATAGTTCTAGAAAGTTTCTGAAATTTTTCTAGAATTTTTGGGTGAAAGAAAACACATGTGATATAGGTTTTTTGAATTTCTGTTTGAACAGAAGACTTATCAGGTGGATAGCCGAGAGATTAGGGTTTCGGAGTTTTAGGGTTGTCAAGAGGGGTAGGTGGCATAGAGGGTTTGAGAACCTTTTTCAGTGGAATGGGATTAGCTCTGGTAAGTTTGTCGTTAGGGTTTGGGTTTGGAAAATGCTCGCGCGTATACGGTGCATGTGTTCCAATTAGGGTTTTAGATGTGCATACGATAATGGGGTCACGACTTGGGTTCGTTGCACAACGGTGCAACCTAACTCAAGTGTTCCCATGAAATGACATGCTTCGAGGAAAAATTGGAAATCCGAAGATGCATGCTAGCAAAATCGTAAAGCAGATATGCGCACGTAATGATGAGAGAAACTTAGGTGCTTTCATGGAATGACATGCGTTGAGAAATATTAGAATCCAAATAAGCACGCAACATGACTGAAAAACATATACGCATATATGCGTATTAGGGTTTAGGTTTTCAGAAATCAGGGAACTTAAAAATAGGGCGTGACACTTTGCCCCCGGCTCCGCTTCACTTCTAATGGTGTGATGGCTTCACCACTGTTGTGCCTTCGCCCCCGTTCGACTCTGTGTCGCTTCATGTCGCTCTGCCTTCACGCACTATCGTCTTCCCATTTTATAGTATCAAGGAGATCACTCCTCGGTTTCATTACTTGAATGAAACCTGGTCCAAAGCACAAACAACATCCTATCAAAATAAACAATGAACAACGCAAGCAATGCAAGACACTTTTTCTAACAGATTATTACTCCACGCAGAGCCATACTTTCCTACAGATTAGAAATATATTTAACATGCTCTAAAACCACTTCGAACATACATTTTGCATCTTAGTATGACATTGTTTTCATTCATTAAATTTCTAAAATTTACAGCCTAGTAGCTCATGTGAGACTGAAGTGTCATATCAAGTCGCAATCTTCATCACTGGGCTTAGTTAATGCTACCTGATATGTTGCCACACCCAACCAAGCTTCGCTCGGCCTGCTTCGCTCATTTCTCATGGAGGACCGCCGCTGTGTGTTGCAGCTACCCGTGCTTGCCTACTTCCACAGCGGGGGCTTCTGCATTGGCTCTTGAGCCTGGCCCAACTTCCACGCTGGCTGCCTCTGCCATGCCGCGGAGCTCCCCATGGTCATGCTCTCCTTCGACTACCGCCTCGCGTCAAAGCACCACCTCCCGGCGGCCCACGAGGATGCTGTCGTGGCTCTCCTCTAACGAGTACACGAATAGATGCGTATATGGCCAGCACACATTGCTACGCACACGGCTCCACACTGCAGCCCATCATCACCCATGCGCGCATGCGTACAGCAATGGCATCCTCGGCTCATCCAAAGCCGCCGTCGCATGTCGTGGAGGACTGCCATGGTGTGTTGCAGCTGCTCAGCAGCAACATGGTTGTGCGCTCTGTGAGGCCGCCCTTCCTGTCCAGCGGCGTGGACGACACCAGCTGCGACCTCAACCTTTGCATGTACAGGCCGGCGAAGATGACGGCCGGGGGGGATGGCGAGAAGAAGCTCCCCGTGCTCGCCTACTTCCACAGCGGGGGCTTATGCACGAACTCCTATGCCTGGCCCAGCTTTCATGCCGGCTGCCTCCGCCATGTCGCGGAGCTCCCGTGGTCGTGCTCTCCTTCGACTACCACCTTGCATCGGAGCACCGCCTGCCGGCGGCCCACAAGGTCGCTGTCACGGCCCTACTCTAGCGAGTACACGAATAGATGCGTATATGACAATGTGCACACTGTGACGCATCGCAACCCATCGTGACTCACGCGCACATGCACGTACATGCAATGGCGTCCTCGGCTCATCCGAAGCCGCAGCCAGACGTCGTGGAAGACGGTCGTGGTGTGCTATAGCTGCTCAGCCTTTTTCTTTAACGGCATGGTCGTGCGCTCCGCGGGGCCGCCCTTCCTAGTGGGTTATTCTACATTGGCTCCTTCGCCTGGCCCAACTTCCACGCCAGCCGCCTCCCTCCTCTGGCTCCTCGACCAGCTCACATTGGATTCGTAGCTCGTCACCGCGGCCGACTCACGCTAGGTGTTCATCTCCGGCAAGTCTGCCGGTGGCAACCTCGTGTACCACCTGGCCCTCCAGTTCGGCACTGCGGGGCTTGACCCGGTGAAGATTGTCAGGTACATCCTGCTCATGCCAGTATTCGTCACATCATCAAAAAAATTTAGGGTAGTGGTTAAGTGAATTTATTAAAAGTATTTATTATATTTAAGTTAGTTTGTTTGTAATTTTATTAGAGATTTTTTAGGAATGTGGTTAGCGGAGTTAGAGATTTTTTAGGAATGTGGTTAACGGAGTTAGATACTTTTTAGGAATGTGGTTAGTGGAGTTAAAGATTTTTTTAGGAACGTGGTTAGTTGAGTTAGAGACTTTTTAGGAATGTGATTAGTGGAGTTAGAGATTTTTTAGGAATGTGGTTAGTACAGGAGAGGGTTAATATGGGAAGTGAAAGTGGCCTTGCGCTCGGAGCCGCTCGCGACGGCGCCTTCGACAAACACGTACGTGCTGCTCGAAGAGGAGGACACGAGTAGAAGAGGGAAGACGGACTTGAGAGGCAGCGATGGATTTGAAGGAAGAATACGAGAGAAGGAGAAGGAGAAGGAGAGAAGAACTGAGATTTTGTTTGTTTGTTTATTAGAGATTTTTAGAAAGGTTTGTTTGGTTGTTAGAGATTTTTAGGATGATTTGTTTGTTTTAGTTGGATAATGGGGGTGGTGGTGGCAGTTTTTTTATAAATAATATAAATTTTAAAGCCAGTTTAAATGACGTACTATCACCACCAACTCAAATATAATAGATAATAATAGATTCGTACCGATGTGCTGAGGTTAAATCTATTGGGGATGCTCATGTATGATTAAAGTTACCTATTTTAAAGGGGTTCTTTGCTAGAGGCATTCAATTTAAAGGTTTTGGTGGCCGCTTCGTATCAAACTCTCCATCCACCAAACCGATGGCTCCTACTGTCACTTTCAGCAAAGCTCGTATTTTCTATTTACTCCGTACTTTATGTATCATGTTGTGTATGTTGTTGTGTCAGCAACATGGTGCAGCTCCCATGAATTTCAGAGATCAACCATCTTTGTTAACGCAAGCTCGTTTGGTCATGTCAAAATAGAAAAGGGCAGGACTAGGATTGGAGTTTAATTTTGGCATTGGATTGAACGTGCATGGAAAATTTTTGTTATGTGATGAGAATATTTTTTTAAAATATGTATAATTTTTTAAAACTAATATAACATGATATTTTTATGTAACTATTTTGTTAAAACATATGTAATAAATATTTTGAACCAAATTAATATGATATTTTATGTAATAAATTTCGTGCAATGTAAGTATTTTTTCTACGTGAAAAATTTATTTTCATTTTAAAAAATTTGTCCTACTAAAAGCAAAAATCAAACTATAAATATATAACATTTTCCGAAAGAAAAAAGCATTGCTTGCAGTCGGGGTTTTTCATACTTCTAGACTGTCCTACGCAAACTAAGTTGGAAGGCGTATTTCTTGAGGTACACGTCCGCCGGTGCCTGCCTGGTTCTCCAAGAAAGAAAACGAGGCTCGCGGGTCGCAGCTCGGGTCCATGTCTTAGCCGTCACCGATCCGAAGGACCGACCAACCAAAACCCTAGCCGTCTCGCCGCCACTGCCGCCGTGAATCAGCGGCCCACCTAGCCGGCGGCGGCCATGGCGTTCACCGCCCGCATAAAGGACCTCATGAGGAAGTACGGCAAGGTGGCCCTCGGCGTCCACATCTCCGTCTCCTGCGCCTCCGTCTCCGGCCTCTACGTCGCCATCAACAACAACGTCGACGTCGACGCCATCTTCCGCAGGATCGGCATCTCCCCCGGCGTCCCCGTCGAGGCACCTCCGTCCCCCGCCCCCGCCCCCGGCCCAGGCGACGCGGCCCTGCCGCTCGACCCCGCCGCCGTCGTCGTCGGTCAGGAGGCGCCGGAGCGGCCGAACAACCGGACGGGGGAGCTCGTGGCGTCAAGCGGCGGCGCGCTCGCTCTCGCCCTCATATGCAACAAGGCCCTGTTCCCCGTCAGGGTCCCCATCACCATCGCGCTCACGCCACCCGTCTCCAGGTTCCTTTCCCGATGGAGGCTCGTCAAGACCTGAGCCGTGAGACATTAACTTCGTATTCCCCTCTACGAGTTCAGTATCGCCTGTTCAGAGTCAAAATTCGATTCAAACATTGCCTTACTGTACGATGATTTAGCTGTTAATTTAGTGGCGTGAGGTTTTGTGAATTATAGCGTGTTCCATCTTAACTATTGGAATAGGTAACTTTGGAATGGGATTGGTACTTTTTTGTTCCCTGGAGACATCAATCTAAACAAACTGCTTTTCATTTGTGATACTACCTCCTTATCTAGTCATCTCGCACCCTGTTGAACAAATATAATAAATTACAGTATTACTGTCTTTTTGGGTGAGTAATGCTCTAGCCGTGTGCGAGTTATTTCCCCAATTTTTTCTGTATTTTGGAACTGAAATTTAGTTCACATCCAACAACCTTTACGCAGAGGCTAAAGTAGTTCATTGAATTCAGATGGGAATTTTGATCGACTCATAACTGCCTTTCAGGCAAAACCATCGGAGTGGCTAAGTAATAAAAGTTTTAGTCGTCCAAAGAAGGCATTGGGCGAAAAAAGACCATTTTTCTGCACATATTCCATTTCTAGAGTATTATACTGTCAATAACTATCTTCTAGTTTCCTTATGGTGCACAATGAAACAACAGAGCCTATTGTGCGGTAGGGGGTAGGGGGTTGGTTTTAAACAAATCCTAAGCCGTTGAGTGTAAATATCTAGATAAGAGCCTATCAGGGGCTGCTCAATATATGTTCCTTTTGATTCATTTCTTGCCTTTTGTTTTAGGCTCATTATTATGCAGTGTTCGTGAGCTTATTTCCTGTTTGTGCAAGAACTTTCTTCTCCAGTTCGGCATAGTGCAGTTAGTATGCTAATGTACGAGTAAATGTGTTGTGAAAGTTATGTGTATGGCCGTTTTAAATAAGTAAATAGTCATGTTATACCTTGTTTGGTCAATCCTCCAATTATACTATCATGGGCATTGTGTTCTCTATATTTGAACAGCCATCCACTCGGATCGCCATATGTTGATTAGCACATTGCGGTTGCTTGCTAAATGCAGTAGGATATCCAGAAATTTATAGCTTTATTTGCTGTCATCATATTTAATTATCAAATTCAGGTCGATTACATGTGAAAAGATCACATTTTACAACAGACTGAATGTATGCTTCAAAAGAACACATAAAGTTCTGCTTGACGCTTGTACTTATCATATTAGTTGTTTTGATAGGTGTCTCATTGCAAGTGCTCTGGGAGATTTGTGCATTCAGGATCCACACCTTCCAGGGCATCCTGCAATGGGTGCAACGCTGTAAATTACTCCATGCTGCCGTTTGGTGCCGATGCGCTTGTTTAATTTTTATCAGGTCGCGGATGGATGCACTTGCCACAGAGTTTCACACCCAGGAACTCGTGTTATCCTTTGATCTCAAGGCAGCGCCTCGTTCTTTGATTTTGTAAGATCGACCAAAAGGATGAGAACAAAATAAGCACTATGATAAATGCAGGAACTACATTTATTCGTCAGGTATTGCTACCAAAAAGGTTGAGAACAAAACAAGCACTATGATTAATGCAAGAACTACATTTATTCGTCAGGCTTTGCGTAAATGTGAGCCCGCATGCTGTTGATCCATCTTTGTTTTGTTATGACATGAATGGAATTCATGAACAGCTCTTTAGTTTCTTCAAATATGTCAATTCTTGACGCACTATCGTGAGGTGGAACTTTTGTTACCGATTACCTCAACATTTGTGGTTTTTTTTCTCTTCGAAACAGGTGGTAGGGATGCCCCTGGATTTATATATTTGAACCCATAAATACCCATTAGGTACAAACTAGTAAGACAACCAAAACCAGCCACCAGCAACTTAAAAGCACTTAGACACCAGACTAGACTTCTAAAGCTGCCCGTCAACCTTACAGGCAAAACACTACGCTGAGCATCACACCCTCGATTATCGTAGTTCAGTGAAATTTACTCTCTGAAAGTCATGGTTTTGTGTTAGCTCTGCTTAGATTATTATGGTTTTGTGGAATTTATCTCTCAAATGCCAGTAGGTCATGCAGGACTGAACCTGGGCAGATTGCATCAAGATTGGTGCGTCTCCGAGCACAGGTTGACACTGGCCCTCCGATCCACTAGTATAGGCATCCTCGTCCTCCGGGCACACGGCCCAACAACGAACCGGGCAAGAGTCTCCATCCACCCGCACCGCCTCCGTCTCTCGCGGTCGCCGCGTGAACGGCGCCACCGGCTGGCCGGCAGCCGCTGCCTCCGACCAACTCCCCAGCCGGAAACATGATCGTATGCGTCGCCGTCGTCGGCCACCAGGTCAGGATCCCCTCCTCGCAGCCCACTCGCTTGTCGCGCCAGATCCCAGACTCCGCGATCTCGTTTCTTCGCCGGCGTCGGCGAGGTTAATGCTCTGATCTTTCCGTCTCTTCTGGTGCTCGCTGCAGAACAACCCGCTGTACCTGCAGAGCTTCACGGAGGCGGACGACGGCCTCAAGCTCCACCACGTGGTCCACTGCTCCCTCGACGTCATCGACGAGCGAGGTAGGCACCTTACCAGTTACCACCCGTTGTGATCCAGATCTATATATTTCTTCCTGTCAAATGCACCGGAAGTTGCCCAAGTCTGACTCATCTCCTGTCAAATTCTTGGTGAAAGGCATCGAAATCTAGTTTGTAGTTGTTAATTGATGGATTAAATGTCAGACTAGACAAGGATCCACCTTGAGTAAAAAGGAGCAGTTTCAAATTCCATTGTATATGAGTACCAAAAATTGCAGTTACCTTTTGCACTCTTGCTTTGTAAGGCTTTCGACTTGCATAGAGCCATAGGGGTTCAAGATGAGTATAGTCGATAGGTGTGGTTTATCCCATCCATCTAATTGAACTCACATGGTTCCTTATCGCAGCCATCAATGTTTCGTGCAAGTGACATTCCTAATATCCTTTGCAGGCGAAGACATACCTAGTATCTGCTTTCTTACTTTTCTTTACATTCATTTCGTGACAGTGAACAATCCTAAGAGAAGCGCGCCTACACTTAATGAGTCATTTTTGGGACTTCTATATCCGACTGAGAACTACAAAGTGTAAGTCCCTTCCCAGTTTTCGATTATTGCCTAGTTTCCCTTTATTGCCTGTCTGCCCCCACTAGTTACAGTGGCTTTCAAATTTCAGAAATAAGATATTGTATGTAGCAGTATAATATGGTTTTGTTAACTGAGAAAGAATCAAAATAGTTTTACAAATAGATTCTGAGAGGTGCTAGTTTATTTTTAATATGTTCCCCCATTGCCAAGTTATTATTGCTGATGGAGGCTCTTACTGCTATGACTTGCTAACAAATTCATAAACTGTGGCAATTTATTATGTCCAGGTATGGCTATTTGACAAACACAAAGGTCAAATTTTTAATGATCACAACTGATCTTGATGTCAAAGATGCGGATGCTCGAAATGTAAGCTCTTAAACTGTTTAATTTTATTTTTTTTGAATTGAGGAGCTCACGCTCCCAATTTTCATTTGCATGAAACTGATAAAACAAAACAAGGTCTCCTGCGCAACGCACAAGTCATAGTACTGCTGGCAAGCCCAGCCTTCCGTTGGTCTCCCCGAACCTCCCCCGCTGCTACACTACTGAAACCCAGAGCCAAAAGCCATATAACCTGACTCCCCAACAGTTACAATACCATTGGCCAAAACAGAAACAGACTAGCCTATTACAGCCAACCATCTCAGATATGTCCAGCTCAATTAGTCAGCCTCATCACCACAGGCCCCCACATCTGTCTACGGCTGAATACCTAAGACACCACCTGCAGCAGCAATTTCGCACCTCTGCGTTGTTTGCTTCGATGACCTTGTTTCTGTAGACCAGCCCAGGAAGACGGCCAATGAAATATTTGGAAAATCACACGAATCGGATCCAGAGGGAAAATACATTAAAAGCAAGCATCAGTTCGAGTCCTCCACAGTGCCCAAACTACAGTTGCTACCCCAGAAGCAACTAATTGTCTCTTACTAAGTGGAAAATGCAAAATCCATTCACAGAGCTCAGAAAAACTACAAGGCAGAGGGCTAAAATCAAACGTACATGAGACCACATTCCACATATATCTAGCAACAGGACATTTGAAGAAAATATGATCTACTGATTCATCTAAGCTACAAAACATACAGCTGGTGGTACCTTCCGAACCTCTCTTAATCAAATTGTCTTTAGTGAGAATACTATTTTTAAAAGTTAGCCACAGAAAAACCTTTACTTTAAGAGGGACTTAATAAACCAGCATTTCCTAAAAGGGCACCTAACTTGACTAGCTTTTAAGGCAACATACATAGAACTTACTGTGAATAACCCATTCTTGTCTAACAACCACTTACATCTATCATTTTCCTCACTTAGGACCATTTCTCTACACATGTCCTATAACTCCTGCCACAACATAGCTGTCTCCCCTCACGACACCCTTCTAAATCTTATACACCAAAACCTTCATCAAAGACTTTAGCTACAGTTATATTTTGACCGAATGTAAGGTTGTATAATCTAGCAAATTTCACACCTAGCACCTCATTCCCAAGCCAAAGATCCTCCCAAAAACGAGTTCTACGACCATTTCCAACAATCTTTCTTCAAAATCTAAAAAAATAATCCTTTGCTTTCATAAGCCCATGTCAAAAATGTGATTGACCAGACCTAGATGTACATTGAGACAAAGTCATACTCAAATATTTTTCTCTAACTAGATCCTGCCAAATTTCTTCTTCATTCTTCTGTTTCCATAGCCATTTACTTAACAGACAAATATTTATCACTTCGAGATCTACTATACCCAATCCTCCCTGGTCCTTACGTTGGCACACTGCCTTCCAATTAACCAGATGATATTTTCTAACCTTTTGTTCTTCCTGCCAAAGAAGTCTTCCTAAAGAAATCAATCCTATTGAGAACATAATGTAAAAATGAACATTACTGAGACATGATATAGGAAGAATTAATCTACCCCCATAAAAGAAAATCTTCCCCTGCCAGGTACCCAACTTTTTCTCTACCTTTTCCTCTGTTGTTTTCCAGTCACTGTTTCTCAACTTTTTCTTATGAATTGGTACACCTAAGTATTTGAAAGGTAAACTACCTAAACTGTTTAATTGCACCAGTTTTAAATTGAACTTGTGAACATAAGTGTCTCCAGTGGATCTTTAGTTTTTCATCAGATTGTAAAGAGCAAATATATTTGATTAGAATACAGCTGTACCGCATCTTGAATGCTCTGAAGGGTTTTTGCTGTTCATGCTGAGACATATCTTACAATGTGGAAAGTGTCAGGTTTTCTCAGTCCAGCTTCTGAATAAGTCAGAATCTCATGTTCCAGATGATTTTTTTTAAGAATATAATATTCTCTGTGACACAAATCCTAGACACTGAAATAATGATGCAACTCTTTCTGTCTATACACTTTGGTATGTGTAAAAAAGAATACCTTCTCATGTTCATCCCCATTTTTTCAGTTTTTCAGGAAGTTCCATGCGGCATATGTAGATGCAGTTTCAAACCCCTTCCATGTTCTGGGGAAGAAGATTGCCTCAAGAAGCTTTGGCGCAAGAGTAAGCACCATAGTGAAATCCTTCGGTTCAGGGACAACTGGTTAAACACCACTCTTGTTAGCGCTTCCGGCAATCAATCATTGTTTCTCCCCTTAACCGGCGATTTATCCTCCATTGTGTACCGCCTGTATGTTGCACAATATACTAGTTTGATACTCAAGGAAGAATATATGGATGTTATTGATCAAAGATTGTGCCTTTTTTTCAATTCAATGCACCTGTTCTCCATTCTGCGTTATTACTTCCATTATCTGCTTGTGTGGGCTGTCTCCTGCTCCTCCTGTTGCCTCTTAGCTGGAGATAGCAATGACTCTTTTTCAGAGCATGGGTAACTAGGGATGAATTCCGGTGCAAGTTCAGCGAATGGCTTGGCATGCCAGGAGTTGCATTGCAGAGTTTCCGTGCTTATCATAAAAAATGTAAATGCTGATATGGAGTTGTCTCCTTTGCCTTTCACAATCAGGTAGAGCCGACAAAAGTTTGCCTGTACCGACTCCCATAATCTAGTATCATATGGGTTGCTCTTTTATTTTTTCTCCTACAGCCAAAGTAATAATAAAATAAATTGTTTGCTGCTTTGAGTTAGACTTGACTTTATCCTGGCCAAATTAGCCAGTCAGTGGCGGAGCTAGGAATTTGCTCTTTGGTATTCATTGTAAAAAAAACTTATACAATACAATAGCAATATATATTATATAGGACAACAAATGTACAGCAAGTTAGCAACAACAATGAATCAATGGCCATATATCTATAATAGTAACAAAATAACATCGTGGTAATATCTCTAACAATTAACAAAGATTAGAAAATAGTAAATAAATTACAATATAACTTTACGATCTCCTTTCTGGAAGAGATTGATGATATCCTCATCTTTCACTTGCTTGAAGAATTCTCTCTCAACAAATATAACCAAGCAATTATTCAAATATTTATCACCCATTTCGTTCCTAAGCTGATTCTTCACATAGTTCATCAAGGAGAATACTCTTTCAACACTAGCAGTGGCTACTGGAAGAATTAGAACCAACACTACAGAATAGAAGAAAAACTGGACTGTGTCCTGTGTGACCGAAGAGCTAATGGATCGTATGTATACCTATATAATTTTTTTTCTCAAATCATTGGTATTCAATTGAATACAGGTGAATACCCTTGCCTCCCCCATGTAGCCAGTCAACCAAACAATGCCCAAACAATTGGAAACGAAAACCAGACGTGCATAGCATTATCCTGATGCTAACCCGGCACAAGAACAAGCATATATTTTTTGACAATACAAGACACTACACTTGTTATCTCAGGCTCAAACCATGACTTTTATTATCTGTACATGGTATTAGACTGCACAAGACTCTAGGGAAGTCATCCCCATTAACCAAATGGGAGGGCACTTCAACGGCGCTTCACAGCTCGTCCACAGCATAAGGTACGCTAAGGTGACACCTTGACATGACATGTCCACTTAGTGTCACTGACGAGAATCGTAGCCACATGCTGCTTCACGGCCAGGGAGACAGATTGGCTTCCGAAACGCCCCTTGTAAGAGCATCTCCAACGGGTTCTTTATCACGTTCTGCATAGTCATATTTGCATAATTTGCTACCGAAACCGGCTCCAACGGGTTCTGCAACTGGTTCTCCAAACTCACGCGTTCTCCAAACCAGCTCTTCGCTTCTCCATCCTCGCGACCTCCTCCTCGTTCTCCATCGGAGCAGTATCGCCCCATCTCCCCAACTGCCTCCGCCCGGAGCGTTCCTTCCCGCGAACGGTCCAGCGAGCTCCCGCGTTGCCGTCGTCGCGCGAGAAGCCAGAGCTCGCGCGAGTCCCATCGGCGCGACGGATCCGGCGAGTCCCTCCAGTGCTCTGGTCACCACCGCCGGCCAAGATCCCCAACGCCGCCTCCCGACCAGCCGGGCCCCGCCGCCCTCGGCCACGCCGCCAGCCCGACGGCGCCACCAACCACCAGTTCATCCCGCTGCCACCGCCGCGCTGGGAGCCCTCCGCTCCACGGCGCGCTGCACCAACCCCCGAGTTTCCCCTGTACACCAGCAACAAATCCCCGCTGGCAAGCTCCTCTCCGTGCCCCACCGCCGGTAGCTCATCCCCAGCAGCCGCGCGCCGCCACCCATCGGCCACCGCACCGCCCTCCGGCAACTCCCGCCGCTCAGCCCCTTCTTCCCCAAGCGCGCCGCGTGACCTCGCCCTCTCCGGCCGACTTCCCCTGTTCTGGATCTGCATCACTCCCCGTGCTCGCATCTGACCCGCGCGCCGCCACTCGCCGACGACAAGCTTGCCTGAACCGCCCACCTTCCCGCTCCTCGGCCAGTCCAGCAGCCGGCAGCCGACTCCCTTTCCTCCCCTCTGCTCTCCCCTTCGCGTCAAGGGCCTCGCGACCGAGCAGCAAACCGCCGCAAGGCCACCGCATCTAGTGAACCCAATCATCGCCGGTGAGATTTTCTTCCTCCTCCACCTGCCGCGCCTCCTCCCCTCTAGCGCCTCCCTGGTGTTTGCTCTGTTCCTGGTTCTGCGCCGTGTTGAAGACAAAGGGGATAATCCCCTTTCTCAGTACCAGACCAGAGAGAAATAGGTATAGTTAAATTGGAGTAAGCACTGTTTAGTACACGCAGATTTATCACCTATACGTATAAAGGTATAACCTAAATGAACCCGGGGAAAAATTTCTAAGCTCCTAATTCAAAATAGTTTAAGTTTTGAAGTCATGCAAAGCAGGATCAGTAGAGGTTAGTTTTAGATTATTTCTTTTTTCTTAACAGCAACACATACATTACATATATATACCAAATCCGGTGAAGTCAAATAAACCCTAGCATAAATCAAGGTATCTCGAGCACTAGCTAGGGTGTTAAAGCAATGTTGTTAAAAATAAAGTATCATGGTAGTTATGAGATATGAATAAAATATAGGGGAGTAGGATATGGAGAATGGGAAATGGAGAATGGGTTGGAGATAGTGAAGATTTATGGAGAAAATATTTTGGAGAAGCTCTCCATATTGAGATATGGAGAATGGAATATGGAGAACCCGTTGGAGATGCTCTAAGGACCAATAATAAATTATGTGTGTTACTGGTAGTAACTTATTGCCACGCCGGGCTGTAACTCTGTGAGAGCTCCGCAACGTCGTGAAAATAAGGGTGTCTAAGATAATCTTTGGCCTATAGTACCGGTTCCAAACATTGAAGGTGTGTCCAAGAGAATTGGCGGGCTAGTCACCGATCCTCTGCGAAGGACTGGCGTAAAGCAATTCGCGTTGGGCCCACGTGTCAGGCGGAGGTCGGCGAAGTTGTAGGCCTGAAGTGCGCGGGTGGACGTGGGAGCACGTAGCGGGTGAAGCACCATCGATGGCAGCCGAGCGCTTCCACCGCTCCTCGACTTCTTGCGGCCGGGATACCCTTCTTCCCCAAAGCCGATTGAACCGAGGTCAGGCAGGCCCGATTCGGCGGCGGTTAGCTTCGGCAAGGGCGACGACTAGCTCCGACGACCACGGACCAGGGAGAGGCCACGCACATGAGCCGAGGACCACGAAATCGAGCGCCGCCCTCGACGCAAACAACCACGGTTGGAGGAGATCGAGCACATGCAGACAGCCGAAGACCACGAAATGGAGAGCCCTGGGCGACGAGCTGGTGGTGAATGGCGCGAGGCCGTCCGCCGCGGGGTGGCCTGCTCCGCTCCACGGTTCTTGCGGCCGGGCTCAGAGGCCGTTCGCCGTGAACCCCGCCGGATGGGAGCTGTTGGTGGAGAAGCTCCCTCCTCTTCATGCGTCAGATCCATGCGGGAAGGGGCTCGAGGGTAGTGCTACCGGGCGACTATGGGCATGGAAGTGGAGGAATTGAGGGGAAGATTGCGATCGGAAGGATTGGGGAGGCAGAGAAACGGAGGGCCGGTGCGGTTGAGGCAGACGGATCGGAAAAGTTGTTTGTTCTTTTTCTCTATTTCAGTGTGGGTCCTTCTAACATGTGCTCATAGACACCGGAAGAATATCTAAACACCGCGGTATTTTTGCTAGCTTGGACGTCATGCCAGACGTTCCCTTAGACATTCTTTAGTGCGTAATGTTCTTGTCGGGGAATTTTGAGTTTTTTCGTACTGGACTCACTTTTATAAAATATGGTAGACTTTTCTTATGTCATTTAAGTTGGACCATTATTTCTTTATTTTATTTAGTCTATAAATAAATAGGAGCAATTATTCTAGTGACTTTTTAATTGTTCAATAAAAAGAGAAACTCCCCCTACTCTTGTATCACTTTTATTTACTGTACTCGCGTTCCTATGTTCGTCTTCTTTTCCAATATTGTCTACGCTCCTCCGTCCTATATCCCTAGAACCGGCCTCGTCGGTAAATGTTATAGAACACATTATCAGCACGACGTTCCACCGCCAAGTCTTCCGTAGCCTGACTTGACATCAAACGCGAAGGTAAAAATCCAATGAACACGTGAAAAATGAGTTCTTTTATTAATCTAGATTTTATTTTTTGTAATTTATTTGGTGTCTAGATTTTTTTTTGCTTCCATGATGTGACATCCTATAGCGAATGATGCTAACAGAAGTCGCCGGCCAAAGCTAATCATTCGGGTAACGAAACGGTAATTGACGATCACGTCATGGAATGAATCACGTGCGCCACCAAGCATACCGCCCTCGTACGAGGTGGCACCGGCATACAAGCCACGCATGGCACGCACGCGATGATCGTGGCCACGTAGCCACGCGCATGACAGCAATCGCAGCCGTGCGCAAGCTGGCAATCGCCACCATGCAGCCTCCCAAGCTGTCGGCCAACATGCTGCCACTGCCGGGCGCCACAACCACACCGTGCCTACATGAAGGCCACATGCGCTGCTCGCACTATCGCCCGCATGCGGCCCGCATAGCCACCACACAGTGCCTTGTACTGCTGCCTCCCGCGCCATCGGCCTCACACGCGTGGCCGCTGTCGACCGCCATTGCCGCACGGCCGCACTCTTCGACCCCGTGCACCCACCGCTGATACCGACGCCGCCGCATGGTCCTGCCGCCTTGCTCAGGTGGCTAGTGTCTCCTGGTAACATGCTGGGGTAGTGTAAGGTGGGCCGGTAGGGGCCAGGCCAGAAGGCTGGCTCCATGGGCCTCGTGGCCCACATGTGGACGGAAAAAGAAAGAAAAAGAAAAGGAGGAAAAAAGGTGGCGGAAAAGGAAATGGGCTAGCAACCTAGTTAGGCCAAGAGCGCGATTGGGCAGGCCGAATGTGGCCTTGTTCTTGAGGTTTTGTAGAATAGTTCCTAGACTTTTTTAGAAATTGCACATAAATTTTCTCTTTACTAAATTTTTACATATAAGCCCCTGAAAATTATAGAATTAGCAAAAAAATCATATTCTAGTATAAAAGGGCATCGGATATTTATTTTTTGAGTATGGTAATTGCTTAACATGCTTTTAATGATTACACGTATTTATTTACATGTTTTAGTGCTTTTGATTAATTGTAATTTTGAATACTGCTTTTAGTCTTCAAGTATTTCATATATGGGCATGTTTTCAATATTGAAACACCGTTAGAATTATCTTTATATCTTTATTTTCTTTTCATGCAATATTTAGAATTATATTTATATCTTTATTTTCTTTTCATGTAATATTACTTGTTGTAATTTGTTGAAGTTCTCGCATTAAATGCAGAATAACTGGCATGACCAACTAGGAGTTTGAGGAGCTGGCCCAGTATGGCCGCAACTATCTCACATGGGCATTTGGCGTGGAGATTGTATGGCTAGAAAGCTTTGAGAAGCCATTGGTGCCAGTACCTAGCAAGTTAACATCATCACCCCTGAGGAAAACGACCAAACGATGCACTTGCTCAGGCACCAGAACAAGTATATGGCAGAGAAGAGTGCCCTTGCCCTGTAGACTGCCCTGAAGAAGCGGCTCGGTGCAGTACACCATTCTGCCCCAAGCAGAGCAAGAATGGATATGTCCGAGGTTTCCAAACTTCAAGACGAGTAGTGAGTAAAACTCTGAGCTGCATCGCATTTGTACAAACCTCCAGCTGTGTGGCAAGGTGACCACGTATGCCTAGAGGATCGAGAAGACCCTCTCCACGTTCCACCCCGACGTCGTGTGATGGCCAGCAAGTGCACCGAATCACCGTTGTACCTTTGTAGGAAGTATTTAGCCCAAAATGATCGAACCACGGGAGCAAAGGTTAGATGCGCCCCTTTCCCACAACTGAAGTTTCACGAGAGTAGTTGTCTATGCACCCAAATCATAACCTGGAATTAATCTATTAAAGTATTGACTTTCACCGAAGTAATAATAATCAAAGAATGTGAACTAAATTACAAATAGCAAATTAAATTAACTAAAAACAAGACACGAACTAAAGGACAAGTAATAAATGGTTTCTAGGCAATTAGTAAGATAACATGCAAAGAAAACTATGTATGCAAACATGAGGGCGAAGCCATAAATAGAAATGCCTCGAACATCGGTCACATACCCCTCCCAACCACCGACTTGCCCCCAATGTCCATTGGCTAGCAAAATAATTAAGGTTTTCCACGGTAACAGCGTAAAGCAATTAGGTCTCCGTAACTTCCTCGAATTAATGGTCAAGGACTTTAAGGTAGCTTTAGTCATTGTGGTACATCTAATTCTCCTAGCATCTCATCGGTACAACCCCATAACATTCTAATCCGATAAATGTATTCATCCATCACCGGCACTAGCAATTGAACCATGCAAAACAATACAATAATGTAAACCAATAATATGCGAGATTACCAAGCCTAGAAAAAATAAATTACTCAAACAAAGTACTCATATTAAAAACACGGTTCATGACATGAAGTAACCAGGGATTACAACAAAGAAGAGAGGGGGACATGGAGGAGATGGAGGCAGTTCATGGAGATGATGCACACGGCACCAGCCCTTGGCCGGCCAGTGCCGTATGCGGTGGCAACATCCTCCCCTTGTTCTTCCTTGCAATCACCCTTGGAGGAGGTTGGAGATGAGTTCCTGGTGGAGTTTGGGGCATCCTCCCGTTGTAGATTGGTTTGTGGTGGCTTGTGTTGCTTGGATTCCCCCAATGGCTAGGGTTTTAAGGTGATTTTATAACACCTCACTAGGGTCTTCTCCTCCTTTGATCTTCATTACCTTCTAATCCAAGGGCCAAGAGGTGTTTAGGATGTCTTCATGATGTTCCCAACCTCTCACGGTTCCAACGCAATAAACGGTGATAAATTCTGAGTTAAAATAAAGAAGTTATGTAAGTTTTAGTGGCTCCCGGTGGATCTCGGTAAGACCTGACAGTACCGTAGGTCAGCTTCTGGAATCAGCCTCCCGGCAGGGTTTCGTATTTTGGCCATAGAAAACTCATATGAACTCCAATTGAGGTGATTTTCAGACCGTTGAACTCGTATTAGCGAGTCCTATAATCCCCAACCATTAGATCCTCAATTGAAGTAAGTATGAATTTCCTAAAACACAAAATACCCTAATTTGATGATTATAACTTCTCCGATTTAACCTGAAATTCATATCGATTATTGTGAATTCTTCATGGAAGATGTATTCCACCTAATCCCTGCGTATATGACCAAAAAAATATTTTACACAATTGAAATAATTATTAGCGGATTAGGCAATAGTTAATGGGGGTAAATCATGATTAAACAGAAAAAATAATGAGTACAAAGCGGACTCATCACCGTGATCATCAACATATTCGAAGTGATGGGAGGTGCATGATGAGAGTCTCCAAAGGAACTTCATATCACATGCACCTAGCAGCCATTGGTAGGGAGGCCAATGCAAACTACAAGGTGCGTGCTCCACTCAAGAAAAAGAGGGAGAATGGTGGAAAGGGGAATATGGTCGTGGATCACAAAGCCAAGCCTCCTCTAAAATAGGCAAGGCCAAGCTCCATGATAATATGGGGTGCAGGACCAAGACTACTACAAGTGTGGCCGTCATGGGTATTAGTCTCGCCAATGCAAGGAGCCCCATCATATGGTTGATGCCTAAGGGAATCTTGCAGGTGGCACAGGCAATGGCAGCTCTAGTGGAGGTTCGGCTTGATATCGTGGTACCCATGCAGGTGGACATCCTGATCTAGGTGGTAACAGCCACCCCTCCCTTTGAAATAGCCGTGACCGCAGCCATGATCGCGGAGGAGGAGAGGATGACTCCACAGCAGATTAGTGAGATCTCCAGGTACTTTCTCACCGATTCCGCCTAGTGCTTGTAGTGCACTAATTATATTTGTTTCTGTCTTTGTCATTTTGATACATTAACTATTCATGAATGGTTTTGTAAGCTCTATGAGGGCATACGATTTATTCTTTGGTGGTTGGATGATACATTTATTCAATATTTATTCTTTTATGACGTGTATGTTTTGAGATGTTTATGCATTTATGTAATTATGATTGCTACACCCTCGCAACATTATTTAATTAAATGCAATGCTTGAGAACACTGTGGCGCCAAATGGAGGAATTGTGGCTTGTGGACAGTGGTACAACTAATACCGAAATATTTTCAGTCAATTCGTAAAGGTACTATTAGTATCATGACAATCGTTAGTAGCGGTTCTTGTATAATAAGTTCCGGTAGGGCACAATTATAGTCTCCATGGGTACACCTTTGAAAATAGAAGAGGTATTATTGTTCCCCGAATCGACTAGAACACTCCTTAGTTTTAAGGATATTTGTGCAAATGGTTTCCGTGTAGAGACCGATGATGAAAATGGTAAAGAATATCTACTCATTAGTAAGGGCGGTGAAAATGGAACAAGGGTATAGAGAAACTTCCTTTATTTGACACTGGGCTATATTACACTAGAATTGTAGCACCCTCAGTGTACACTTTCTTTAAGACTATATTTAGTAACTCTGAATTATTTCGTCTATGGCATAATAGACTTGGCCATCCCATTCTTGAATGATGAGAAATGTAATTAACAACTCTAATGATTATAATATTAATGTGAAGAACTTTTCAAATCAAGAACACTTTCTGTGCCTCGCATGTGCCACGGGAAAATTAATTATTAGACCATCCCCTTTTAAAGTGCAAGATGAAAATTTCACTTTTCTAGAATGGATACGGGGGGACATTTGTGGTCTTATCAGCCCCGGTCAGGACCATTTAGGTATTTTATAGTGCTCATATGTGAAAACCATGCTTTTGCAAAACTGGTCTCGCAGATTATTCAAGTTAAGAATAAATTCCCACATTATCTAGTAAAGTCCATCAAAATGGACAGTCCTGGATAATTTACTTGAAAGGCTTTTGATGATTATTGTACGATAATCTGGATTACATTTGGGCACTCAGTACCACATGTCCATATCCAAAACGGTTTGACAGAGGCAATAATTAAAAGATTTAGATTTATTGCCAGACTGCTCTCGTAGAGTTGTAATTTACCAGCAACATGTTAGAGTCACACAGTGTTGCACGCTGCAAATCTCATCAATTTTGGACCGTAGGCCTATAACATACATTCTCCTATGCAACTAGCATAAGGGTCAGCACTAAAAAATTTCCACCTTAAAAGGTTTGGATGACAGGTATATGCACCTATACCACCACCTCAGTGATTAGCAATTGGCCCACTCTAAAATTTTGGGATATATGTCGGTTATGAAACCATATCCATAATAAGGTATTTGAACTCATAACTGAAGATTGTCATATGACTCGATTTGATGATTGCATTTTTGACGAGGATCATTTCCAACATTAGGGAGGAGGAAATCAACCCCTTGATCAAAAATGCCAGGAAATTATGTGGCAAGCTATAGGGATCCAAGCACATGACCCGCATACTAGTGAAGCAAACAGAGAAGTCCAATTGCAAGCATTAGCAAATCAACTGCCGGATCACTTTAATGATTTGAACCATGAACAAGTCGCATGTGCCTGCATGCAATGCATTGTGGAGGGTTGAAATACCAAGAAATAATGAAGGTATACCCATTCCTGTCCAAAGGCCTTAGAATAAAAGGATGAGAACTCGAACCTCGCATGTCCCAAGTAACCGGGGATCGCCCGACAAAAAAGGACAAGAAAGACATGCAACTGAAAACAACTAAAGCACCTCCATAGAATAGGGGAGCCAGTTCAGACCTGACATGTGAAAATAATAGAATGTTCCAGACTTGAACGTTCTTTTGGAGGAAGCTCCCAACGGAGATATGCACGCACACATCGACACAGGAAAACTAAAGGACATTGCTCCTGCTACCGGAAATAGCAATGAGCAAAGGGAAGCACAAGAAAAAGCGCTCTATGAGAAAATGTCCATAAACTATGCAGAAATAGGGGAATCTTTGAATAAAAGAACAACCAATGTCAACATTTTATTTTACAAAGAGTATTATCACAATCATCGATCTTGATCTCAAGCCCGCATCGCTCACTGATTGTACGAAAATATCATACTGGAAAGAATGACAAAAGGCAATCACCGCTTAGTTACTATCTCTGAACAAAAGAAAAGTATTTGGGCCCGTAAACCTAACTCCTCACCACATATGCCCCTTAGGACATAAGTATGTTTTTGTTCACAAGAGAAATGTAAATAATGAGGTGGTAAGGTACGAAGCAAGACTTGTTGCACAAGGTTTTACTCAACAATCAGGAGTCGATTTTGATGAAACTTACTCCTCAGTTATATTTAGATACCCAATCTGAATTGCAGTAAACTTGAATCTAGAAATGAAATTAATGGATGTGGTAACAGCATACCTGTATGAAAACTTAGACTTAGATATTTATATCAAGGTACCAGAAGATATTCCTGTCTCAAACCAAGATAGAGCAAACATGTGATTGTAAGTGTGAAACATAGAAAGTCACTATATGAACTCAAACAGTCTGGCAGGATGTGGTATAATTATTTAAGTGATATACTTAGCAAAAAGGACCAACGAGAAACGAAGATTGCCCATGTGTATTTATATGGAGGTCCAATGATGGATTTTGCATAATCTCGATGTACACAAATGATCTGAACGTCATCGATACACCCGAGGACATTGAGAAAGCGAGTTCTTATTTGAAATCAAAATTCAAGATGAATGATTTGGGTAAAACTAAATATTGCTTAGGTTTGCAACTTGAGCACATGTTCCAAAAGAGATATTATTGCACCAATTAACTTACACTCAGAAAGTGTTAGAGAAATTTAGTTTTGAAAAGGTATACCCTTCAAAGGTTCCTATGATTGTGACGTCCTTACGGCAATACAAGGACCCGTACAGACCTAGGAAAGAGAGGGATGAAGTTTTGGGACTAGAATTTTCATATTTGAGTGCAATTGGAGCATTCATGTATCTTGCAAATTGCGCGAGGCCAAGCATTGCGTTCACCGTGAATTTGTTAGCAAGGTATAGTTTTGAGCCTACTATATGACATTGGAAAGACATCAAGGACATACTTCGCTACCTCCAAGGAACGAAAGATCTCCGCTTGTTCTACAGAAAGAACCAAAACTTGTTCATGGTAGGTTATGCCGATGCTGAGTATCTTTTGGATCCACATACAACCAAGTCGCATACTAGATATGTTTTCTTGTATGGTGGAATTGCATTTTTCTAAAAATCGTGTAAGCAAAGTATTGTATTAACTTCGACGATTCACTTAGAAATCATTGTATTATACGAAGCCTCATGAGAATGTGCTTAGCTTCAACGGATGATCAACTACATAAAGAAGTCATGTGGATTGAACACCGTGCAAACCTCCACAATTATCTTTCAACTTGTGCATTGTTGCACAAATACATATGGGTTATGTGAAGAGTAATCTCACTAAGCATATCAACCCCAAGTTCTTCTCTGCTCACACATTGCAAAAGATGGACGAAGTAAAAATATTGCATACTAAGTCATGTGAGAATCTTGTAGATTTATTCACTAAATCATTATGGGCATCCTCGTTCTAAATATGTGTGCGTGGAATTAGTATGATAAGACTTATATAATTGTAGTGTTCAAGGAGAAATCTTTGCAAACTCGTCAATAAATCTTGACTATAAAAGTTGAGTACTTGACAGAACAGTCAAGTGGATTGTACTATTTTTTCCCTTGGATGAGTTTTCTTGCAGTTTCTCAACCGAGATTTTTAGTGAGACAATGCGTGTAATATAGTATTTGTACATCGTGTACCGTTTCTCTAAGTGTTTTTCCCACTAGGTTTTTCAGAGTTTTGGAACATGGATTATACGAGATAAGTATCTAAGAAGAGTGTTAGAAAACCTTTGGATCCACCCGCAGTGGGCCCATCTCCATGAGGGAGGTTAGGTTCCCTCTAAATCACTTAAGTTAGATCCTTATCTTTCAGCTTTGTTTATAGTCTATAAATAGAAGAGAACAATCATTATACAATGACTTTGATTGATCAATAAAGAAAAGAAACTCCCTCATATTTTATCTATCTCTTTTATTTACTATATTTATGTTTGTATATTCATCTTCTTCTTCGATGTCGTCTACGCTCCTCCGTCCAATATTTTTTGAACCGAAAACCGACAAAGGTCGTAGAACAGCTCTAACCCGGCTCCCGTTTTGCCGACACGGCGCCTAGCTGTAACCGCTGGCCAGTTACAGCGCTATGCACTTCTCTTTTTACTGCTTCTGAATCGGTTCATTTGGGGGTGGGATCCATGCAGATTTGGGCAGTTCAGTTTCAGCCACATGACCTGTTTAACTGTGAGCGGCAGATCATTCAGGATTAGACAGGGCTGTTCACATGTGAAGGCGCATATATCATCATTTGAGCATTTAGTTAACTTGCTGGGAATCATCAACGACACTTCGCTTAGCCGGCCACAGAGCTACATAACACAAACTGCAGTTTCTGAGTCATTTGTGAGAGCTAGCGAGTTATAGTTCGAGAGTTTTTCCGGATGCGGTTGTGGGTGTTTACCCTGAGAGCAGTTGAGCCAACGATGCCGCCGGACAGAAGCTAACCTATGTAGCAAACTGACTTTTGGATGGTCTGGCCTTCTCCTTCTATTGTAGCTGATGGTTAGAAGCACAGAGTGGAAAATATTGTACAGTCCGTGCCAGTGAGTTCAGTATAAAAATTGTACGACGTTGTACGGCGAGAACGAAGAAAACATAGTAGTCATAGTCGAGAAAATAGACGAACACAATAAACACAAGAGTATAGTAAAATAAAGTGAACACACTAAGTGGGAAGGACTTTCTCTTTCTCTATATTGATCAACCAGTTTTACAAAAGGTACGTCAAACAATGACGAGACCCTCCTATTTATAGCCAAAATTAGGACCTATAAGGTCAATGGGATAAAAACTCAACTAAGTGCACATAAGGAACCTTACCCCTATATGGAGGTGGGGCCACACTACGGTGGGCACAATGGTTACTCAACACTCCTTAGGTACTTAATTCGTATAGTCCATTTTTTTAAAACTCCAAAAGATCAATGAAAAAAATACTTAGAAAAAGAGCACACGACATAAGTATATCATATTACACGAAGTGCTTCTTTAAAAACCTTATCGGAGAAACCGCAGGAAAACTCATCTACGGAATAAAGAGTACAATTCATTTGACTGTTTTGTTAGGCACTTGACTTTCCCAGTCAAAATTTATCGATGAGCTTGTAAAAATTCTTCCTTTAAACAACAATTTTAATTATGATCTATCAACAACAACCTCAAGGCGGGCACAACAAATGTCATCACTTCCACATCCGAGCCATGCTCACTCAGGTGACCTACATTCCACTCCACTTTAATTTTTTTGGAGTTTTTTTAAATAATGGAAGAAAAACAACTCCCACGCTCTCTACATCACACAATCATTTCTTACTTTCCAATAGGAACCAAAGTACATGCATCAACAAAATCCATGTTTTGATCCGCCTTTGGCGGTGATTCAAAATTCTTGGCGATTTGAAGCACCAAACGTTTTTGGAAATTTCGGTCTAAACAATTTTGACAATATCGCACTGAGAGAACAAATGCTTCCCAGATTCTAGCTTACAACAAAACAGGCAAGTGAAATCACTTATTCTCTGTTTCTTGCTCAGCTTATCTCTAGCGATCAATTTGTCGTGAGAAAGAAACCACGAGAACATATGAACTCTATTTTTTTGAAACAACAGAGCGCATGCTCGAGGAGGAATAGAAAGCTTCAACACGACATGAATACGTTCAGAGACAATGCTTCTAAAATTAAACAAAATATACAAAAATTGCACATATATATTGGACTCCCAACGAATTAAGCAACCGAATTATCTTATCTAATTCATCGGTAAAGGCAATAAACTGTGCAATAGTAACAAATCTCCTACGACATACTCATAATCATATCATCTACACAACGATGAAAAGTGTATTTAAGCTCAGAACAATTCCAGACATCAAAAATAACAACATATAACTCCAAATACTGGAGAAAATTCCTGGATTGCCAAACCACACATCTTCCCAAAAATTAATCTTAGTGCTCTTACCAACTTCCATCTATACTCATTTTAGCCACTTCACCTTCCCAAACCCATTTCCAAAAGGGTGAACCATGATCCACATGGCATAAAAAAAAATTTGGGTCCTTAATGTGATATTGTCCCGAATCTTACCATCATCTAAAAGATATATCTTATAATCCAGGAAGCCAGAAAACATACATAGATGTAAGTCCTTAATACTAGGAACTCCTAATCCTCCATAATATTTTTCTCACGAACTGACCCCCAATTTGCCAAGTGATACTTATGGGGACCCTCATAGCTATGGACCCGAATGACAATTTGCTAGCACGTAGCAAGCCATGAGACCAAGCACAAAGAAAGCTACTCCATTTCTTTGTTTCTCCTGCTAGATACGCAAGCACAAGCTAGTAGATTTAGCTAATTGCTACGTTGTTAGCACCAGAAAAGGCGCACTACCATAACCAGTTTCCCAAAGCCATCATCTTGATTTTCTGACCTCCCTGTATCTTTACACATATTACACTCACCGGTGGCGCTGAAAACATGCATGTATATCGTCGACCCGTGCTCTTGCAGACATGAACTTTGAGGCGTGTCGGGTCGCAACAGCTACGAGGAAAACCAAGCTAGACTGGGTGGAACGATAACTAGCTGCCGGCCGCTACTACCGTACGTTCTTCCCCGGCGAACTCACTGAACTCGATCGAGTTAGACATCTCACACGCTCAAGAAACCGGGTCCGGGCATGGCCGGCTTGTCCATTCATCTCCTGGATGCGCATGGAAGCTTACAGAACTTTCCATTTGCCCCCACCATTGCTTATGTTCCACTTCATCCCATCATGTTGCATGCAAGAAATTAGACTTGCCTGAATCAATAGAAACAAGCTTTGCAGGTGTAACAAAATGGGATGGCCAGCCGGCGGCCGGCTCATCGAACCCTTGGGAACTCGGATGCGCATGGAAGGTTCGAAATTTCCATCTTCCTCCACCATTTCTGCTCTACACAGCAAGCACCATGACCAGGGTACATGCTCGAAATTGGGCTCCCAGATCAGCATATATACCTCGTCGGTGCCCAAATTTAACGAACGCAGGTCCAAATTTCCAGTCCTCGTGATCGATCTATCGGTGAATCGTATTCGCAAGTGCCTTGGAATAGTTAATTGTAAAAACTGCATGGCACGCGCATCGATCGGCCGCGGCGCCGGCGCCGCACAGAATCACTCACAAGCTACTTACCCAAATCAGTGGAGCTAATCAGATCGATCCCCACGGAGATCCATCATCCTTTCTAATCCCCAGAGATCGAGATCCAGCTTAGCAAGAAACGAGCCGTACGATCGATCAGAACCGAGAACTACCGGCCGCGCGAGTTGGATCAGAGATCAGAATTATTCAGATTTCAGAAGCCGCCATGGATGAACACGAGCGAGCAAGCCCCAACCAAGTCTTATTGCAAAGATGAAGCATTTTACAGCTGATCGGGCTCGAGATCACGACGAACTCGATCCCCCTTGCGGAGAGAGAACTGGGAGCACAAGCACACACAGCTTGCTCGAACTACGAGCTACCCCCTAGCAATTATGTTAATTACAAGCTGGTCCCTCTCCTCTCTCCTCTCTCTCTCTCTCTCTATCTCGTCTATTCCTTCTTGTTCTTGTGGCCGCTGCACCATCCGATTTCTTCCGTCGCGTCGTAGATCTCGGCGATCAGGCGGTAGCGCTTCCTCCTCCTCTGGCTCCCAGCTACCTCATGCTCCTCCTCTTCCTCGTAGTCGTCGGCGGGGCCACCCGGGACGGCACGGGGCAAGGGCGCCCCCGGAGCCGGCGGGGCGTTCACGGAGCGCGGGGAGGAAGATCCCGATGCCGCGGAGGCGACGGAGCGGGCGCGCCCGGCGGCGCCGGCGCCCTTCGGGGTCCCCCGAGGACGCGCTGCTCTCGCTGAGGTGGATGAGCTGCTCGGCCGCGTCGAGCTCGCGCGCCGTGAAGCCCTCCGCCGGCGCGGCCTTCTTCGTCTTGGGCTCCGGCCCCGGCTTCGCCTTCGCCTTCGCCTTCGCCGGCTGCGCCTCTTGCTGTAGGGTTTTCATGGGCGATTGGTCTGGGTGTGTTCCCGTGGACGCGCGTTGGCTAATTTTGCCTCCCTCTCGTCTTTGTTTGGCTCTCTCAGTTTTCCTTCTCTTTTCCCCGTTGCTTTTTAGGCCTGGTTTTATTTGTTTTTTCCACTTGCTTTTTAGGCTAGGTTTTAATTTGCTCTCCGATGTGGCTCGCATAAATATCAACCTGGCCTAGAATCGATTTGGCTTTGAGCATGTTTTTACACACGTAGTTACCGTTATGTTCATATCGTAATACGTGGAAGGCTAATTCTATTAGAGCAATTTTTCACACTCGTTGTTATCGTTACATTCATGCTGCTAGCTATACACCGTAAACTAATTGTATTTGGGCCAGCTATCAGCCTGTCATGCTCATTGCTGCCACTACATTCAGGTCATGGTATGTCGTATGCTAATTATACCGAGAGTTACTATATACAACATGACACCGTTATAGCAGTATGTCAACACGTTCGTACAGTTTCAATAAATCATTTAAAAGAACATGTTTCGATGAATTTCCTATGTTTTTATAAGGGTTCAGAGGATTCTAAGACAAGCTCCATATTTTGGAAGTCGAGTTTCAACAAGTCTCCCATGAGTTTCAACCAAATTTCATGTTTCCGTATGTTTTCAATAAAATTCAGTAAATTTAAAGCCAAAAGATTTATGAAATTGCAGACATATTAGAAAGTTAAATTCATATAAATTAAAAAAATCAAGTTGCACCGCAGCTATGGCGCTCCAACGAGCCTGCGACCACTCACTGCTCCCACCACTCTTGGAGGCTATAACGCACCCCACCGCTTGTGTTGCATTGACCACAGCTGTGCGGTCCCCTTGTTGGGCACCTCCATGGTCTCCGCTCAAGTGTCGACTCACCGCACATGCGCTGCACATCAAGTTGCACCTTGGAAGAGAGAGAGAGGGATTGGGGGAGTTGTGTGGAAGAGGGAGGAAAAGGTGAGATGAAGATCATATGGTTTAATTTTGGAGTTCACACTATTAATTATTATTCTACCCTGAAGTTAATTTACATCATACCAGTTTGCACATTTTTATTGAATTTGGAGTTTGGATTATTGATGATCAACTCGACTTTAGGCTTGATTTAAATCTATTTTCTTAGCGCGGCTTGCATAACTATCGAGTTGTCCCTAAATCTATTTAGTTTGAGCTAATTCTCACAATCATACTTACCGTTGTACGCTAATTATATCGGGCGAGTTGTCACACTCGTTGTTACCATAACATTCTAGTTGCCACGTGGTACGATATTTGTATTTGAGCCAATTGTTACACTCGTTATTACATCTACATCTAGGTCGCCATAAGTTGTACGCTAATTATCTTGGGGTTCTTGAACATAGGGTACACATGTAAGATGTTTGTGGTTATAATCATCTCTTTTATTTGAACTTACATGAAACATTTAGAAGTATCAAGATTTGATTTCCGAGTTCTAATTTGATATAGGTTTGGCTCACACACACTGGTCAACTTGCCCCTAAATCGATTTGGTATGGTGTGTCCGGTTGTCATACTTGTTCCAAGACTTCGTGATAGGCAGTACACCAAGCATATACATGTTGCTATATATAAATCTAGCACATGCAGGGTTGTAGTGAAGCGAAGAAGAACAAAAGGCCTTGGACGCGTAATGGATCCTGAAGCACTTTTTCTGCATCTCCCTGACCAAACCCTCCCACATTCGGATTGCTTGTTAACGGTTGATCAAGCTTGATGGATTCCCCCTCTGAAACAAGAAGTTCTGGCCCAAGAGGTATAATATCAATCACTTCGCGCACATCCGATGCATCGAGTATGGATATTTCATATCCCCCCTTTTCTTTACGTAGTATTTTTCTTACTATACCTATTGACGTAGCATTATAGACCGTATTGTTACTCTTGCTACCATCAGGATAGATCTGTCATCTTCCTCGGTTTCCCCCTACATATATGGGATATTTTAAGAAATAAGCATCTTTCTTCGTAGCAGGATGAGGGGAAAGAATGGGAAAGACGATTTCACTATATTTCTTACCGGGAACAGGGCCTATCACAAGAATATTTTTTTTATCGGGACATCATACTTATGTTTTAGAATTTGTCATTTTGGAGTTCATATTCTTGAATTATCATTTTGGTCTGAAATTGGTTTTAGAACAAGATGGTTCAAACACATCTATTGAATTTAAGGGTTTGGCTTTTGATGGCCATATGTCGGCTAGGCTCGGCTTGAATATTTCCTCTTACTGAGTCTTTCATAGCTATCAACTCAGCCATGAATTTATTTGACTTGGTCGGTTTTTACACTCGTAATTATCATTAGTTTAGAGCATAATAATTTATTTGGGCTAGGTCTCACACCCTCGTTGTCGTTACCTTGAGATTGCTATACGGAGTTCGCTACTTGTATTTGGGACTGGTTTTCACACTCTTGTTACCGCTACATCCTATTCGCGACGTATTGTATAAATGCTAGTCATATTTCGGTCATTGTATACATATCTACAGTGAATCCAGTAACTACGGTAACACTTTTAGTGATCTGCTTATCCCTGAATTCATTTGACTTCGGTCGGTTGTCACACTTTTAGCAAGGCGTTGTGCATATCATGTTGAAGTTGTTGTGTTAGCTTACATTAGTCATCTCGAATTACCAAGAGCACTAAATTTGGATGTATGTGCACGCAATATAAAAGGTAAATTCTCGAGAAATCCATATATGCATGACTGTACACGCCGTCCATGGTAAGAACATAAGTCCATGTATGCATGATAGTGCAATTTCTCAAACGATAGAGTAATGCCTGCTCCTTCAAACTTCCCCCAACCAAAGTGCTTATTTTGACTTTGTACTGAATTGTGACAGCAATTCCTGTAACTAAAAAATGTGAAATTTGGCTGAAAATGTACACACACATATATAGGAACATACAAATGCCCTGTTTCCACGAAGAAGCCGCAAGTCACGAGTCTTCCATGCATATATACACTTGCAAGGAATGCCAAAACTTTGCATTGCTTTCGACAACACTTTCGAGTATTGTATTAACTAATCCGAGATGCATGGAGCAAAGTTGGTTGCTTAATTATGTTGGTTGCATCCAAAACACGGTTTCCGCTAATTAATCATGGTAGATAATCAAGGTAACATGAGCACGTATGTGACATTTGTGCAACTAGAATCTCATTCACATCAAACACCTCCACTTACTCTGCAATTCCACACCACCGTCATCTACACGTCTTCCATGCAATTAGGGGGGAAGATGGAGGTTATGGGCGGAATTAATCATGGATATATCGCTGTTTGTTATGGAGTTCTTACGTGTCCTGTTGCCAAGAACGGTATAGCTTGTCGAACTCAACATCCCTTGGCTTCCACCAAGCTTCCCCATATCAGCAAGAAAGCTGCCCTTTTCGGTCCGTATATCTGAATATATCTACGCGTCAATGGTTCTCCGTATGAAACTATGAACGGCCATTTCTAGTATGTTAATTGTTGGTTATTGTAGCGCACTCCCTTGCTTAACAGAATGTTTAATTAGCAAGTGATTGTGTGTCGGCTAACTGAATATGATCAAGACTAGAGCGTGTGAAAGAAAACAAAATTCAGTTTTTTATATACCACCATGCACAGCAGAAAAAAGTGTGTGTAACATATATATATAACACTTCCCGTGATGCAAATTAATCCTCTAATGATGAACCAACCTAGCCATGTCTTCGTACCGTTGAACTCTCGAGTAAATTAACAGCAGTCCTAATTTGCTTGG
Source organism: Stipa capillata (assembly GCA_019208055.1). Lineage (NCBI taxonomy): Eukaryota > Viridiplantae > Streptophyta > Magnoliopsida > Poales > Poaceae > Stipa > Stipa capillata. Next base: position 44,056 of record JAGXJF010000622.1, read on the forward strand.
CGTCAACTCGACGAGACCATATCAATTAGCTCTGAAGCTGGAACCGGCTACACCAAACAGTTAAGATTGCAATCCTATGTATTGAAGATTCTGCGCTATGCTATTCGATCGAACAAAATTAGCCTAAACCTATACACACAACGCAGGGTTATAGCTAGCTAGATCAAAAACTCGAACTGAACGTGAGTTACTAATATTTTCAGAGCATGCCATGATCATTCGCTTGTACTTGCAAGCAAACTACTCCTATATTCTTGGGTTGTCCGATTCCACACCAAGATCGATCAACTCTTGTCTTTTCAAAATTAAAGATCTGGCATTAATTCTCACACACTCTTGGACAACAACTCGATCGTGTGCGCAGAAAATTCAAAAAATTTGGAGGATGCCACGCCAAGAACACAGGTAATGATGAGCACTTACGTAGTAGTTGAGCACTCGATCCATATCAGGATGCTGGAAGCCCAAATTCAAATTCAAATTCAAAAAAAGTAGCTAGTGGAAGCGCTAACCACCTCTTCTTCCTGTATATCACAAGCTGCAGCTTCCTTTTTGTCGTCTTGTACTTCGTCTCTGAGAAAAGCTAGCTAAAGGGGGATGCTGACATAGCGGAAACAACCCTACGACCACGCCGTAATTACACAAAAGCCCTTCTCTAATCTCTACTGCTACTAGTCTCTCTCTCTCTCTCTCTCTAGTAGTAGTACTCTCCGTACCTCATCACCGCCGCCTCCGACGACTCCGACTCGTCGCCGTTGTCGTCGTCTTCGTCGTGCGTCTTCCTCTTCTTCGCGGCAGCGGCGACCGTCGCCGGACTCGTGGCAGCGTAGAGCTCCGACAGCAGCCGGTACCGCTTTCTCGCCCTCCTGTCCAGCAGCCCCGTCTCCTCGACCTGCTCCTCCTCCTCCTCCTCCACGGCGACTTCCTCGCAGGACGTGCTCACCGACGGCGGCGAGGACGACGTCGTGGTAGTCGCCGCCGACGACGCCGCCTCGGCCTCGCCCGTGCCCACGCTGAGCTGGAGGAGTAGATCGGCCGTCGCCAGCTCCGCCGCCGTGAAGAGGCCCGCGAACCAGAGCCGTTTTAGCCCGCAGCCGTAGTAGGCGAGCGACGACATGGCTGGCACCTGCTGTTGCTTCGCTCCCGCGGCGAGAGGAGAGGAGGAGGGAATCGAAAATATTCGGGTTCTGGTTGGATCGATGCGGACGGAAGAAAACGGGTCGGAGGCATAGGCTACACGCGCGGGCGGGCGGCTTTATAGCGGGGAAGCCGGCTCGGTCGGTGTCCGGCTCGCGCCCGCGGGACGGGCGCAGGTGGGAAGGTGGCACTGGCTTGTGGGGGCCGCGGGGTTGATGGACCTGGTCGCGTGTACTCGAACGTTGGGCGGGGTGGAGCCCCGTGGCCAACGGGAGCAGGACGCGTGGCGGCGGGATGGGGGCTGGGGTGGGTCGGGTTGAGCTGGTTCCTGCCATGGTGGTGTGGGCTTGGCTGGCGCCTGTGGTGGACCGTGGACGTGTGTGGTGCGGTGGGGTCACATGGATCAGCACAAAGTTAGAAACTAGCTACGTCGATCTGGTGTGTGTGCGCATTGCCTCGCCAAGCGTGTGTGTGCGTTTCTACGGTCCAGACAGTTCAGCCTTCATAAATAGGCATTCATATGTGCAAATTATGCATGCACGTCTGCACCATTAGCAAGGCCCGTTTGGAACATAATATAGAAAATCAAATTTAAAAGCACGAGAATATAAAAAAGGCGAGCAATTGATTTCTGATAAAGCCGATGATTGAAACACATGAATTTTCGATGGAGGCATCACTTGAAGAGGGAGATGAAAAAGAGAAAAATAGCTTGGATTTATTAAAGAATTCTTCATAAGCTTTATTAAATGTTTGTATTTCCTCTAAAATATGTAGGAAATATGAGATTCCTATAAAAGAATTTGAAGCCATTCTTTTGTTCCAAGGGGACACAGAGAAAATATAGAATTAGGATCCTATAATATTCCAAATGGGTCATAAGGTTGCGTTTCGTACGGTGTGTAAACCATGTTGGAACGAAGCCACGAAGATAACCACAAAACTAGCCATATAGCTTCGTTATGGCCAAGGGTTGCTGGCAACAGGGGTGGCAACAACCTTAGTAGCCACAAGAGATACCGGTGTGGCCGGGAGAGGAAAAGTAGATAGTACATGCGAAACCGTCATCTGATAAAATCAGAGATAAGCTGCTGACGCGGTGACGCCTTGCTAAGCCTTGTTGGTTTTGCTTAACACGATCAATCATCAAGAAGGTCTGTGCGTGGTGTCGCGGTGTTGCAGACAAAACCCAAACAAAAGCGTGTGCCGCGTCCAAAATCAGATGCCGCTCCCCACGTATGGTATGCATCCCGTCGCGCGGCTCAAAGCGTGCGAGAGAGAGAGAGAGAGAGAGAGAGAGGGGTCACTCACTCACTTGGGCTGCCTGGTTCTGCCCCACGGCCCAAGGTGCGCCTTATTTATCTCTGCACGACTCAGAAGAACTGGCAGCGCCGGCCCACGAACTTTTCCCACGGACAAAGCTCGAGAGTGCAATTGCAGGCCCAGTACAGGCCGAGAAGCTCCAGTTGATCAGTAGTTCATACAAGAACATTAACACCTGTAAAAAGATTAACAAAACAGGGCTAAAGTAATAGGAGTATAAGTGAGCTAATTTTTTTAACAAAACAGAGATGGATTAGTGAGATTGCTTATGTTAAATATGTTAGCAAGTGAGCGATTACAACCAAGCCAACCTAGCAACAACCCCGGGAACCAGATGCAAGAACGCCACCTAACTTCTGCCAAGAAAAAGTCCAGACTCCAAAGTTGTCGTCCCCTGCTTTTGATCTTGCGACCGATCATGGGATCAGCCGATCAGGCGGCTTCGCCCACCGTAGCTCTAGCCACCGCCACCGTAGTACTTCTCTTTGCGGCGGCGGCGGCTCCCCACCGCGCCGGCGCGACGGAGTACACGGTCGGCGACTCCGACGGGTGGACCATCGGCCCGAACTACCTCACCTGGTCGCAGAAGTACAACTTCACCGCCGGCGACACGCTAGGTACGTGCAATTTCTGGTTAACCCAGCACAGATCAGCACATATGATTAGAGGCATGCATGCTGGCTGATGCTGCTGCTGTATTTGTCTATGCGCGATTGCTTGGGCGTGCAGTGTTCAACTACGTGCCGGGGCAGCACGACGTGTACCAGGTGACGCGGGACGCGTTCCGGACGTGCGACTTCCCGGCCGCGAACCAGAGCGTGCGCGCGTGGGCGTCCGGGCGCGACCTCGTCGACCTCCCGGCGCCGGGGGACTACTACTTCATCTGCAACGTCACGGGCCACTGCCTCGGGGGCATGAAGTTAGCCGTCATCGTGGGCACGCCGCCGCCGCCGCCGCCGCCGCCACCTCCCCCGCCGGCGTTCCCGACACCCACGCCGCCGCCGCCACCGAGCTCCGGCGCGTTCTGCGGGCGCCTGGCGTGGCCGGACGTGGCGAGGATTTCCTACCTCGCTCTGATCGGACTGTGGATTAGCTTCTTGTCATGATGGCGATGGATCAGAGCGTTGACTTTGTATTCGACTCGCCGGAAAACACATTGTCCTCGCTTCTTCTTGGTTTTATCTGGAGTTGTTGGCTCGTTGCACGACTGAGGTTTGGTCCTCAGGCCAATTAACTGTCCTAAGAGAGAGGCCAGCGCCTCTAGGGTAATTTTGCCACGGTCTATCCTGACGAGGCATTGTTATAAGCAGTTTTGCCACCATGCACGATGACACGGCGACGAGACCCACATATTATTGATGAACAATTTCATCCCCTTCCTGATCCCTTTCGTTCCTTTTCTACCCTTAACACCATGGCTGACAGCCAATTGCTCCTTCTTTAACCCCTCCCTCAGCCGGGCTCACATCTCCCGTCTTGTCGACGGTGGCCTGGTCATATGTACCTGTTAGAATTAATGGGCTAGGCCTAAACGAGTTCTACATTTAATTCTAGATAAATCCCAAAGGCCCACTCATGCATGGCAAAGACTAGTGGTTTTAGTTCCATATTACTAGTGGAAGTGAAGGGAGACCATCTTATAAGGATTGGTGCTCCACACCTCTCCAAAGCAATGTGAGGAGAGAAAGGGAAATACCACACGTGCGCGCTCCCTCGTCTCGCCGGGGCATGGCGTGGCGTGGCGTGGTGTGGCAAAGGGCGCGTGCACACGACATGCGCGTGAAGGGTCCGGCAAATTCGGGTTCCCCGCTGGGCCCTGTCGCAACTCTCTTTTGCCATTTTATTTTATCACGTGATTTTTAGATAAGGATCAAAACCGAGTTGGAGTCGTGCGCCGTAACCGAGTTCGGGTCGTGCGCCACACTCGCGTCCTGATCGGATCCGAAACCGTGGCGGCTCGTCTATAAGAAGCCCTCCTTCTTCCAGACGAAGACACCCGGAAAATCAATATGTTCTCTGTTTTTACCGTTGTCCGGTCTTCTCCATCCCGTTCCTTGGCGTGCACCGAGCGACGGGAGAGCAGGTATCCGAAACCCTCCGCTCTTGAGATCCTGTACGGGAGAGAGTAAATAAGGTTTTTGGGAAGCGTCTACGCGACTACTCGCTGCTGCTCGATCTACTGAGATCTCGGCATCAGTCTCTTCGCTGCGCCAATCCACGCTGCATCGGCCTCTTCCCTACGGCAAGTTCCGCTACGTCGCTTCTTCACATCTCCGGTAAATTCCCTGGTACCGTAGATGGAATTGGTTGCGGTGTTAATAGCTGTGCTCGTGTTAATCTGTGATCTAGATATGTGCTGTGACATAGTACCTTTGCTATTGATCATGTCTAGATTTAATTCACTGTTTCTGGTCATGTTAAGTCTTCGGATTAGTCTCATTATATTGCCTAATTCTCCAATAGTACCGGCATCAATGTTCGTCGCCGTTGTCGATCGTCTCCGGTGAGGCGACCATCCTGGCTGTTCCGCTGCGACCAACCCAAATATTTCCATAGCCCCTTACGACTACTGTCCAAATGAAGCATGTGCTGCCATTGTCCATACCACTTTCACCCTATTCCTATTGGATACCAGAGAGAGGGGTGACACCATAAAACTATGATTAAATAAGTGGGCTAGATTCTAACTCCGAAATACACTAGCGAAGACAACGGAATCACTAGCTCGGGTCAGAAAAAGAATAGAAAAAGAAAAGACAACAGAATGAGATGATCGTCCCCAACGTAGCAAACAAGAAGCATCGGCTAGTTGAATCTGGGCCGGTGTTGCCCAGCTCAACGTGATCTCTGTTTCTCTCCCATCTTTCTTCTCAAATCGACGACCCAACAAAGCTCTGTCAGAAGAATCATATCATTACGAGGGATTTAATAAAATGCCACATTTTACTTTAGCATCGGCTAAAATGCACTATCTTGCTTTCTAATATTTCACTTACTTTGTCTTCTTGATAAAATGTCCTATTCTATTATTAAAATCATTTGCTATCAAATGGCCTCCCAAATCACACCTAAAAAGACCAAAAAGGCTGTCGGAGTATTATTCCGGCAATACTACTTATGGGGCGGCGTGAGCACAGCAAATCTGGATGGGTGCACACGGGAGACAAGATTTAGACAGGTTCAGGCCCTCACGGAGAGGTAATACCCTACGTCCTGTGTTCGGTGGCTGGTATTGCTGTATCCCGGGTGCCGCAAGCCTAGAGAATTGATCTCGAAGGGGGCTGAGCTATGAAACAATGGAGATTAAGCTAGATGAGGTGGTCTCTCCGATTGGAGGTCCCCTACCGGGCCTTATATAGTCGGCCGGGGTAGGGTTACAGAGTCCGGATCGGGTTAACAGATATGTTTCCTATTCGGTTACAACCAATTCCGGGTATGCCGGACAGGTATTAGTCCTTGCCTTGTACTCCGCGTCGGTGAGGCGCCCCCGTGCTGTAGTCGGACTCCGAGTAGCCGGCCCGGCCCATCCCGTGGCTGGGAGGCCGGATTCGTCCTCCTTGATGATACCCGGGTGCCATGTCACCATCAAAGGCCCTCTAGTTGTTTTTGCCCCCGGCTAGACCTAACTTGAATCCAACCCAACCACTTATTCGGTTCATTCCCCTTTGCCTACTCCTCCCTCTCGTTCTTGATCCAACTCAGGTGAGCTGAACACCGTTGGGGCCCAATCTTGCAGGTGGTGCAGCGCCACTGCCTTGTTCTCCACCTTCTCTTGGCCTCCTCACCTCATCTCCTTCCTGACCAGATGAGGTGAGGAGGACCACCTGTCCCTCATACACTCATGCAGAAATCAAGGGAATTGATGAGTAAAATTGCATCCCGGGTTCAATCATACACTCATGCATTCATTTTATCCATCAATTCATGGGGAATGTGACATGTTTCCCAAGGGGGGCAAACCCGCACAGGAGAGCCTGGGGAGGGAGAATGCAAGCAGTGGCAACAGCAACACTGGTGGGTGGAGGAGCACCGAGTTGACAGTGTGCAGGGAGCCAGGGGAGGGCTCGGGCGGGAGGTGCACGACTAAGAATTGTTTTCTTCTTTTATTATTCTTTAAGGCATACAGGGGCTAGTTGATTGGATCAAACGGAAGGGAAGAGAGACTAATACAACTAGGCAAAACGGACTAGATGGGCATTTTAGTCTTTTCGGGCGTGATTTGGGGGCCTATTTGACAGGATTTGATTTTAATAATAGAAGATGACATTTATAAGAAGGTAAAGTAAAATAGGGCATTAGATCAAGGGAAACTCCACCAATCAGTATGCTGATTGGAGCAATTTCATCCTCCTAGGATCTAGTCTTTCATCCTCACACCATTCATCCAACCGTTTAATCCTCTTATAAAATGCCTCAACCACCAATTAGGGTTTCATCTCTCCCCATCCTCCTCACCGTCCAAGCAACCGGCTAGGGGATGAGATGATCATCCCCCAGCGTAGAAAACAAGAAGCATCGGCTAGTTGGGCCGTCGATTTGAGAAGAAGAGATGGGAGAGAAAGAGATCGCTTTGAGATGGACGACATCAGCCCACATTCAACTAGCTGGAGCGTTTTACGTGTCCATTTGATAGGAAACAATTTTAATAATAGAAGAAGACATTTTTACCGAGAAACCAAAATAGAATGGGGCATTATACTGTAAAATAAGATAAAACATTTGATCAAATGTCATCGTAAGACAAGATATTTTATCCCATCTCAGTATACTTCCCTTTTTTCCCCAAACTATCATTATATTCCATAATATCATCAAACAAGTCCTCACTACCGCTACCACAAGACTATCATTATACGATTAAGAGCATTCTGATAATTGAAGGATGCAAAGGGCATTGTCTATTCATCATCATGCCATCAGCAAATCAAGACCTAGCCATCATTTGACGATCCAATGATAGTGATCCCCGCCGCGATAACGAGGCACGATTCCACGAGGTAGCCTCTGGACGGGTCCTCGAGCGTCTCGAATGGAAAGAAGTCGGAGAATCCCCAGCGGCCTTTACCCGCAAACACCACGAGACCTGCGCGCGATCACGGCAAGGCAATCAAGATCAGCTGCATGCAGAAGAAACATGGAGATATATGGTAGTCACTCCACGGCGCGGTGATGGCTGCCAAAGGAGAGAGCCGAACCTGTTTCGCTGAAGTGTTTCCCATGCTTCTGGTCCACGACGGGGAGTCACTTCAGCCGCCCTTCCGGGCTCACGGGGGAGATCGTCGGAGCCATTATCCAGGAATAGGTACAAGGAGAGGCAGTTGGTGCTGTACTGGTCACCACGCGGATATACGCCAAGGTACCTGAGATTAACAAACGAGTTCAACCCGTTAAATCAACTGAAAGAAAGAACATATGGAGCTAGGCTCATCAGAAACAGGTGAATATGCTGACAGCCTGACAAACATGTCAAGTGACAGTCAAATATAATTGAGTTTCCCGGAAATAATAGTTTGATAATCTGATATGTTAACACATTGCAATGTGCTGCCGCGTATATGTAAATATGAACTGGAGTTGTATGCATGGTTCAATGCTTTGAGGTCGGGCTAAAAAACTTCACGTGGAAGTGACAAGAGACCTAGTGTTGCACAGACATCCAGCCTATCGATAACGATAAAGCCTGTTGGCACTAAAAAATTAATCCAAAAGGTGCTTCTGGGTATTAAGAAATTAGTAATGTAACTTGGTATTGTAAGGTAAAGGACATATATGTACACTAAAAGGTCCCATAATACATGCAGCCATGCATATGATTTATATAAATCATTTATTATGTAACTGAAAAGGATGAATACCAGTTAAGTCCGCCAAGTTCAAATGTAGGAGAAGGGGTGAAGTCTGTCGAGTTGAATTTAAGGAAGTTCTGTATCTTCGAGGTGTAGGTTCCTTTGATGAATCCGTTCTTCTGGATGAAGAGATTCTGAACTGTGGTAGCCTTCACAACAGCCTTCTTTTCGGGATAAAAGACATTAATGTTTAATATCTCCACACCAAAGACACAGCAATCATCGGCCAGAAAATCAGATGAATTCAGTAGTTTTTAAGAGGAATAAGCATTCCAACTCCGAATGTGCATTTTTTATATGAAAGCTGTAGCTAGCTGCGTGTAGGTAAAGGTTAGAAGATTAGAGAAAAAAAATTCTACGTAAGCTACAAATATCCCAGAGATAACTTAATAGCCAAGACGTACGAAACGACTAGTTAATGTGAAAAGTATTTTTCTCTAAAAAAATGTGAAAGGTATTTGACCATATTTGAAAATTTATAGACATTGAATTTTAATGATGGAATTTGGATATCATATCCATTTAAATCGAATTTAGAGAGTTATAGCTCAAACTTGTAAAACACAGAGGAGTAGTGACTCCTAGCTAGTTGTTATAGGGTTGATGGATGTGTGCGAGAAAACAATTCGACAAAACTACCTTTGTATCCATAATGCATTCCATTTGAATGATTGTATATTGATAACTCAAACACTGCCACCACCTTGTATCCTGGCTCCAAGTCCATGCTTCCTTTGCCCAGCCCAAGAGAAAGAGCAACATATGGACAAAACGTACCAGCTGTTTTATGCCGTGGAGCCACTACCAGGAACCTGGTAAATGAATTAAGGAGAACAAAACCAAGTCAGTCTAGATGTCATAACTGCAGTAAGAATGAAGCCTAATTTCTTCAGTTAATGCATCCTATCAAGCTTTTGACGGTTCATTTATAGGATTGTGATTGCTAATTTCAATTCACTAAATCATTATTTTGACCACTTCCTAAATAATATTGCAGATGGATAACAGATAACTACTTTATCCACCAAAGAAAAAACAAATGGTTGACGAATGTTGCCGATTTGGTATGCATCATATTTACATCTAAGACATTACTTTTATGGTGCGCACCACTTAAACCCGGAGCAGTAAAAACAGACAGAGCAGATCGTCCTAACATCCCTCTTAAGTAGTTTCTTGAAGTGATGAATCTTCCACATGAAGGTGGGATCGTGTGTTTTTCCCAGCAGTGGAGGACCTGAAATTTGCACAAGAGCAATATCTCAAAAGGACAGAACGGAGAAAAGAAAGGAGTACGTGCTATGTGCAAGTTCAGGTACATGTTAATTGCAGTTCCAAATAAGCAGGCTACATTCAGTTGAAAATAAAAGGTTTGCTTATAGAAGAGACGTTCTAAATTCATTTCGTCTGAATTTCTCTTTATGAAAGGCACAATCTGGATTTCAACTACAAAGCGACCAAGACCGTTATGAATTACACGCACATATATACACATACATGCTGAACCAGAAGCGCATGAGTTGCCCATGGCTCTGCCCCTTCCTCTTCTGTCCTCTGAAAGTGAAATCTGATCACCAATTCATCATATCATAGTGCAGGGTGATCAAGAACATAAATAATCTTGAAGGGTGTCGTAGGTATAAGCCTAGACAGTAGATTTGTGGCACCCCCGATCGGTTACGACAACCTCGGGGCGTGCGAGGGGAGAACGAGCGAGAGCGATGCGTGAGACAGTTGACGACGTAAATCTGTATTTGTGTTAGGGCATGGATTTGAGAGCTTACAAAAGAGGAGAGTGAATAATGGATCCCCTCTCCTCTACCCCCAGGGGGGTATTTATAGGGGTTGAGGATGAGCAATGCAAGATTACAAATTCGTCCTCACGTGAGAGAGAATTTACAAGGGCATAACAGTCATTTTCCTAGTCCTAAGAAATCTTGGGGGAATATACCCGGGCATCTCTTTAGGAGAATCTTCTCGGAGAGCATGACAGTCCCGCGTGTGGGATGACAGCGACAGCCCCGACGCGGGACGCGGTCTCGCCTGGAGATAGCCCGGCGCGGAGCGTGGGCTCGTCGGAGTCAGCCTTGACGATGGAGAGTGTTGATGAAAACCTTGACAGTGTTGCAGTGATTCTGAACGTCGTCGATCTGGGGTAGCGCGAAAACCCTCCTCCAACAAAAGGTAATGCTAATATATGTTGATCAGATAATTACTATGGCATATATGAAAAATCAATCATCATGCCATAATGCGGAGTGAAGATCACAACCACACAACATAGTTGCATGATCTTAGAAATCCGACATGGCTCAAGATCAAACCTCACACAAGTCTCCGGCTCACATTCTAGTCTAAGAATCAGGTAGATGGAACAACAGTTTAATCCGCACAGATGGAGTAATCCTAGAAACAGATAGCCGGTGAAGCTTATTGTTCATCATCAGAGGTTTGATGGAGCAGTCGACCACATGAGTTGCTAAAAGCCTCATCAAGGGAACACCGTCAAGTCGTAGGGTTTAGGAACAAATTTCTACGGGTAACAGGGGAAGGCGGAGGGGGGAGAAGCAGCGGAGCGGAGAGGGGCTCACGACGGGGCCGGAGAGGCATCGGAGACGGGCTAGGTCGCGGACGGGGAGGGAGCTCCTCTTCCCTCGGCGCGGCTTTACCGTGACTGACGGCGATGATGCTGTCACGTGTGGGAAGTGGTGGCGGCGACGAGAACGCCTTGGCGCTTGATTCGGGCAGCACTTTATGGGGCTGTTTGGGTTGTTGCTGTAAAAGTATCAAAAAAAATTCAAAAAAATCTCAAATCTTAAAAATCCCGAAATCCTCACTGGGCCGTATTTCCTTCCCTCAGCCCACAACCCATCTCCTTCCTCAGCCCACCTGGCCCATCATCTCCTCTGCCTCCTCCCCGTCGTCTACGTTCCGTCGCCGTCGGCCGTCACACCGCCCTGGCTCAACATCGGCACCATGCGGGACCCACTCCTCTGATTTACCCCACGCCCGAGGCAACCGAACCACGCGTCGCCTCCCTCCTTCTCCTCTCTGCCCCGCCGCTCACTTCCCCTGCGCCACTGCTTCCGCCCCGCTCGGCTCCGCCTGCCACATCCCCCTCTGCCACGCTCGCCGCCCGAGCTTGTCTCAGCGAGCTCATCTCCTTGGGAGATGGGCGAGACCCCGGCCGCACCGCCCCCTCCCTCGTCCCCTATAAAAGCCGGCAATGCCCGAGCTCCCGCTCCCTTCTTCCCCAACCTCCCTCCCCATCCGTGCACCAGAGCTTCTCCCCACACGCACTCGAGCTCTCCTCCTTCACTCCCTCTTCTCTTCCGAGCCTCTCTTCCCGCAACCGAACCCCTCCTCCTTCCTCGAGCGTCCCAGCCTCCCTCGCCTCCTCTCCCGAGCTCCGGCGACCTCGCCACCGTCCCCAACAGCCCTGGCAAGGTAACCCGAGAGCCCTCACCGTCGCCGAGCCCCTTCCCTGCGACAATTCCCCTTCTTCTCTCTAAAAATGGAACCACTGTCTTCTGAAGCCCCTCCCTGACTGCTCAATTTCATCCGGCAAGCGCCACCGGCGAGCAATTTCTACTCCGTCGCCGGCGGCCATCTCCTCCCCTGCCTCCCCTGTTTTTCCCCTTCCCCCACCGAGGCCTCAGGCTTCTCTCCCTGGCAGGCTGGCCTGCCCTCCCTCTTGGGCCAGAGCCGAGCGCGCCAGGCCGCCACCTCCCGTCTCTCGGCAGGCCAGCCTAGCTTTCCTCTTGGACCGGTCCCGAACTCCACAGGCCGGATCGAGCCGGCCCAACTCTTTTTTCCTTTTCTTTTCTTTTTCTTTTATTTTCGTTTAATTGCCAGGCCGAGCCCACTAATAGTCCAATACCCGAACACATTGAGCCCAGTAGACTTAGAATTTCTTTTTCTTTTCTTTTTAGTTTCTTTTTTTGCTGAGCCCAAAACCCAAACCCTAGCCCATATCTAGCCCTACCCTAGCCCATATCCAACCCAACCCGTCGGGCCCTAATGGGCCCTATATTGTTTTGCGGGCTGGGCCCAACCCGTCGGGCCCGAAACCCTAAAAACACTATTATATACCGTTTCGATGGTCTCGACGACACGGTTCCAATTTTCCACCCCGTTCCTCCAAAATCTCACTTTTTAGCACCCAAAACCCACAAAACCCTCTTAACCCGCATATATTCCGATCCCTCTCCAAAATCCTAACCCACACCCTATATCTCCTTTTATCCTTTCAACACTCCGATTCTGACCTCACACCCCCACTTCCTATTTTTAGCATTATTTTCAAATTATTTTACATTTTGCTCCCAGCTCGCATTCGTCGAGCCCGGACTTATATATGTTTGTGTGTGTTTGGATCTTTTTGCAACTAGGAAACGATAGTGACGATCCGACGCTGGGCAAGGATCCCGACGGCGAAGGACCTCCTGAACACTTCAATCCAACAGACCCCGGTGTAGTAGGCAAGTCACACTTCTTGTTCATATTGATACAACATGCCAATCTACTTATTGTATTACTAGTCTAGTTATTATTTTTCGCATGTTAATTTCATATGTGCTATCTTTGAATGACATGATTGTGTAGTTATTACCTACCACCCCACAGCCCAGTTAATTTTTGTAGGCCATATTCACCTTGATAAACTTAGGATAAATATGAATCGTATCAGTATCCTTCATCGGCATTAGAGGTTAGGCTAGACAATATTCAGGAATATTGGTAACCCTAGTTCAAAACCTGGAGTTTGTGTTTTTAAAAGAGAAATTGCCGACGGTTGGGGACAGAGAATATGGGGCCCTTCATGTATTGATTGTGCAGCCATACCCCTCTCGTGGAGTAAGGGTAATCGGGTGGATTGCCTTACTTGGGGCAGTTAAGGACAAGACCCTTGTGCTTAATAATAAACATAGAACCGTTCAACCACATGTTCGACTTGTCGAGCCTGGCCTAGTAAATTTGCTTTACCTGCTGAATAACTACAGACTAACTTACCGTTCCACTTCTCTGGAAGGCCCGCAAAAGCGAATGAGGTGATAAGCCATTTATTGGAAAATCATAACTGGAACTCACCCGACTTTCGGATCGCGAAGTTGACACTGGCCTATCGGCTCTCGGGAGGGCGAGTGATGTAGCGTTCCTGGGTAGGAACTTTAAAAGATAGAGCAGATAAAAAGCCTTGTTAGCCTACCTCTGTCGACACACCGATGAGCGTGCGTATGACTGCAATGACATCAAGAGGTATGGGTATCTTGTGGGTAAAGCTGAGCCGCTCTGCAGAGTTAAATCAAAAGGTATTCAAATATGCCGTGCTTTCGGTTAATGAAGCTATGTTTAGAGGTGATTCTCGGTACAAGGCACAAGTAGAAATTGATGATGTTTAGTTGAATTTGACGTTGACCCGGCAGGGTTGCTAAACACAATGATTTGTTGTTGAAATATTCTAATGAAGGGAATTTAAATACTAAGGCGGAGACTAGGATTATGCATCCACCACATGCTAAGCCGTACACCCCTCCTTTGAGATCCAGAGCATGTAGTTATATAGTGCACCTTCCCAATGTGGCTTGTTGAGTACGTCATGTACTCATCACTGCACCAATCATCTCAGATACGCAGGAAAACGAAGAGGGATCATTTGATGAAGAGTACTTCGACGGAGATAAATATGAATTATAGGTCTTATCCGCGCTTGAGGTGCCTGTGGTAGAGGTTCATTTTGCTTGTAATATAAACTTTGGGATCAGACGCTCCAGTCCGCTGTGTAATTAACTGTTGTTAGGCATATTTTCTAGTTCTGTAATAAAATTTGAATGTTTAAATATTGTGTTGGCGATGTATCTGCTCTTCGTCCGCAATTAAGAAACTCATGAGCATTGCGGGCATATCTCATGACTCCGAAAATGGAGTCGTGTCAGTTGCCAAACTAGTGAGTCACTACCAGAAAACTGATGTTTGCCGTGTGCACACCACTTTGCCGAGTGTTTTATCTCGGGCACTCAGCAAAGACACCATAAACCGAGTGCCCCACGGGTAACACTCGACACACATCTAACACTCGGCAAACAAGCCGTTTGCCGAGAGCCTTCATCGTAACACTCGGCAAACAAGCCGTTTGCCGAGTGCCCCGAGGGTAACACTCGGCAAACATACAGACACGTGCCCTTTCTCCCCGCGGTTGACGGAGGGGCGACGGCATGGTTCCTTTGCCGAGTGTTTTTCGTTGGGCACTCGGCAAACAGCTGGCCCCGTTAGCACTGTTCATGTTTACCGAGTGTCGTAGTTATGGCACTCGGCAAACCTTGTTTTTTTCCATGTTTTCTTAGTTTCAATTAGAAAATTATTACGTATATAGTGGCCTTGAAACTTTTTGTACAGTGAACATACACCAATACATGTATCATGTCAAACTTTGGCATTTTCCAGGGTCCGGTTGCTATATTTAAGCGATTAAATGCATTTCTATGCATTTAATGGATATAATTCAAATTTGAGCTGCAGGTACGTAAAATAATCGCCAGAAATGGGTAAAAAAATCTTATTGGTGGTCTTTAATGTATGTTTAGGCCTTATGTAAGGAAAGAAGAGGAGGCCCAGACACCAGGTGGCCGATACTCGGGCAGCAACATGGTGGTTATTGCTATTTTAATTCTCAAAAATTCAAACGAAACCCAAAAATCACGAAACTTGGCATGGTGTCATGATATGACCCCTGAAAGCTGTGGTAAAAAATTGAAAATGTTTCACAAAAGTTGTCACGTAGACTGCTTACAAACAGGACAATCTTCAAGAAAGAAACTAGGTTTCGAGAGGGAACAGGTCAGGTTTGCATGCGAAGCGACCGCTGCTTCGTCGGTTAGACTTGAAAACTTTTCCACAGTCAATATACACCATTACATGTGACATGTCAAAATTTGGCATTTTTCCGGGTACGTTTGCTATATTTAAGCCATTAAGTGCATTTCTAGGCATTTAAAATTTAGAAAATATTAAATCAATTCAAAAATTATGGAAAATCCTACAAAACAACTTATATGTAGTATATTATATGTAAAAAATGTATTGAGGTATATAAGATAAAAATGTATGAGGTATACAAGTATTGCATTTGTGCAAGTCATATGGAGGGCCTTTGCCGAGTGTTACACTCGGCAAAGGTGTCTGTTTGCCGAGTGTCTAGTTTCTGACACTCGGCAAACACGGAGACACGGGGCAACTAGAGAATTCAAATGTTTGCCGAGTGTTTATGACTCGACACTCGGCAAAGGATAAAATTTCGTAGTTGCCGAGTGTTGCTCTCGGCAAAGGTTCAACTCCCGTGTTTGCCGAGTGCCCGGGATACGACACTCGGCAAACGTAGGCACTCGGCAAAGAATGTTTATTAGGTTTCCCTGCGCGCCCAATCTCTTCACCAAATCGCCCCAAAATTAGATCTGCTGCGCCGCTCCTCCGCCCCGGCCCCCGCCCACCGCGCCGCTCCGCCCCGCCCCGCTCCTCCGCCCAGGCCGCCGCCCCCGCTCCTCCGCCCCGGCCGCCGCCCACCGTGCCGCTCCGCCCCGCCCCGCTCCTCCCCAAGGCCGCCTCCCGTCGCCGCCGCCGCGCCCCAAGGCCGCCTCCTGCCGCCGCTGCCCCAGCCCGCCAGCCGCCACCGCCTCCCCCGTAGCCCCCGGCCGCCGCCCCGCAGCGCACCGCCGCCATCGCCGCGGCCTTCCCCGGAGGCTGTCGCCGCCCCTCGCTGCCCCACTACCGCAGCCCGGCCGGCCCTCGCCGCCCCACTGCCACAGCCGGCCGCCCCTCGCCGCCGCTCTCCTGCACTCCGCCACCACCGGCCGCCTCCCCCTTTGCCCCTCAACGCCGGCCACCGCGAGCTCACCGGAGGATTTCAAGGTATTCCTATTGAAGTAATTAGATCGTTTCCACTACACATGTTCAGAGATTCTTTGTCACCAATTCAGTTAAAATTTCTGAAAGAATGGATTATGAATTGAATTTTCTTGAGAATTCTGCCAAAAGGGACAAAATCTGCAGCAAAATAGTCTAACATGGATAAATACAAGAAGTTTTCTAATCTCAAGGATCAAATGGTGCTTGAAACCAAAATTTTGATTCCCCTGCAATGACAGAGGCCTCGATGTATTGTCCCTTGCCCAATTTTGATTATTTTTCATAACTTGCTTGATGAATGTAGGTATAGCCAGGCCAAGCCCTTGTCGGGCCATGCCAGGTTTGGCCAATTGTGTTCTAGTGTACTTATGAATCATCCACTACTTCAGTCTCAAGCTAATATTCTAATACAACAAACCTAATTGGTTGAGTGCCTTTTTTATCCCCTTGTACTGTAATTTGTGAAAACAAATAAGGTTATACATCCCCACATAGTTTTTTTATCATGGAAAAATGACAAATGCATGCTTGACGAATGTATGAAAACTATACTTTCGGGAAACCTCTAGAAGTGGCAAAAAGAAAAATATAGCCTTTGGTAGGATCCTTTGGTAGGATTGTTCTCTGGTTAACATATGATTTGGTTGTAGGAACAAGATCATGATCCTAAGATCTGGATGACTATCAAATTTAGATCTTACTCGTTGTTTTGGTGTAAGCCATCTACCTCTCAGACCTACCATATGATAAGGCTACAAATCTTTGTTCAAATACAGTCACGTAACCTAGGCGTCTCCCGTTCGAAGGAGTTATGGTTATAAATATGCAAGTCTTTGCATATCTATAACCGTAACTGTTTCGAATTGTCCACGTTTTTTTGGACAGCCCGAGGATGTGTAGATTGGGTTTGTTTCCATGCTCTACTCCGATCCGAGACAGAGTTTCGGTAGCATCTCCCCTTTGTTCTCCGGATACACATTCTCTTGGTTTGTTGCCGAGACGTGTATTTGGAGAACAGCGGGGAGGTGCTGCCGAAATTCTGTCTCGGATCGGAGTAGAGCATGGAAATGGCCCAATCTACACATCCTCGGGTGGGATTAGGACCTATCTTTACCTACTACATAGCTGATGCACGTCTATTCCCAAAATATCAGAAGATGGATGATCGTGAGTGGATGTACGCTGGCCGCTCTAGTCAGGGATTGTTGACCGATGAATGGATTCAGAAGACCGACGCATTCTTGGAAGTAGCATTTGCAAGGGCTAAGGGACCTCGTGGCACTTGGTGTCCCTGCAGTATTTGCGGAAACTCGCGTCGACAAACAAAGGAGGTCATGGGCCAACACCTTTGCAAGAATGGGTTTATGCCAGACTATACACGGTGGATCTACCATGGTGAGTCCGAACGTGCCAGAGAGGAGGTGGTGCGACAACGCACGGACGACTATGATGCCGGAATCAGAGACATGCTAGATGACTTTGATGAAGCACATGTGCGACCTACGGAGGAAGTGCCGGAGCCAACCGCAAAGGCCTTTTATGATATGTTGTCTGCGGCACAGCGACCCCTTCACGGGCATACCCAGGTTTCTCAGCTGGATGCCATCGCACGCCTCATGGCTGTCAAGTCCCAGTTTAGCTGGAGCCGAGAATCCTTCGATGTAATGCTGACAGTTGTTGGTAGCCTTCTCCCGGAAGGTCACGTTCTGCCAAAGAGCATGTACGAGTCGAAGAAAGTCCTCCGTGCACTTAAGATGCCATATGATGATTATTTCTAGTACATGTATGATCCGTACTAATTGATTTCTTATTTGTCATACCATGTTATTTTCTAAGTATGTTTCGTTTATTGTCGCTGATATTTAGCTGTATTATCTGTGCAGGTGATTGAACAATGGTGGACGGTATGAGGAAGATGTTAGCGTCGCTTTACTCGAAGGCGAAGGGGAGAGAGTCCGATGCAGCTGAAGGGTCCAGGAAGAGAGCTCGGGGTAGACCCAGGGGTGGAGGCAGGGGTCGAGGGAAGGGTGGAGGCGGGAGGAGGCCAGAGTCGCCTGTACCTTCGGCGCCGTCTAGGTCTGACTCTCTACCTTCCGCTCACTCTGCCTCTGAGGAGGAGGTAGAGGTGGAGGAGGAGGCAGGGGTGGAGGAGGGGGCAGGGGTGGAGGAGGAGGCAGGGGTGGAGCAGGAGGTAGGGGGTACCTCTTCCTCTACTTCTTCTCGTGTGTGGTTGCGAGGTCCCTCGAGCCTCCCGAGGCGACCGATACCTTCAGAAAGACGCCCGCTTATTCGACCCGATGGAGAGAGGTAATTAACTCTAGATGTTGTTACTATTTTTTCCCTTGGTATGTTCAAAATTACAATAGAAACTAATAATTTGTCTTAATCACTTGGGCAGGGGTTGGCAGAAGGTTGGTGCGGGTGATCACGCACGCCATGTGAACGGCGTCCTTGGACTTTTGATCAAGGAGAAGTTCCCTGGCATGGTGCAGTTTGGCGGAGTTCTCGAGCCGGCGTACACATGGGCCCACTACTCCGCCGCGCCGGACGCCCGTGATCGGGATGGAAGGGAGTTCGCCAACACAGCTGAGCGGGTGAAGGCCGAGTTGTGGGTAAGTCTTTTTCGCACTACATTACTCAATACATCGCACTGCTTCGACATTCTTGAAATAATGACTGGATACATCGTGTCTATATGCAGGATTTTTTTAGATGCGAGCCGGGATACGAGGCTAAGGCCGATGCTGTTGCTGACAAAGCCGCCAAGAAACTAGTCAAGGACATGTACTACGAGGCGCGCGTCCAGGCCGTGATCCAATTCCACGCGGAACACCTTGGAGAGAGGGTCACTAAAAAAGACGCTAGGACCATGAAGCTGACCCGGGATCAATACATACGGGTAAATGTAGTACATTAATACTTATTATTTCTGAAATTACTTATGCTTAATTTTATCTTCTTATATATCATGTACTTGATGCCGTAGGTGCCTCCGAGGTGGTGCGCCCTCGATCTGCAGTGCTGGGCGCAGATCGTGGACAAGTGGTGCGACCCCACGTGGGAGGAGAATCACAACGCTTCTCGGGAACGGCGTTTGCTGATGAGAGGTGCACCACACCATCAAGGCAACCTCAACCTCGCTGGATACGCGGCTAGATGGGTACGCAAATGCATTTCTTTATTTTAATGCGTAATTCTGTTTAATTTCTTCGCGGACGGTCCCTTAAAGAATCATATTGCTTTTCTTTGGCAGTCGGCGGCAAACGAAGGTCAACCTTGCTCCCAGTTCAAGGCTTACGCTTTGGCCCACAAGTCGAAGGCGATGCACGGCGTCAATTATAATCCGGAAGACCCGCCCTCGGCGTACAGCAACGAGTCCGTCCACAGTCGCCTCGATGGATACACGTCGATGGCAAAGGCGGTCCACGGCCCAGAGTACGATCCGAGCGCACATGACCTTGATGGGGAGGTGGTTATGAGGGCGGGAGGAGGCAAGAAGCATGGCCGGTTCTGGATTGGCGATGGCACAATCGATACGGCCTGCACTCCCTCTCTCTCTCAGCTTCGAGCCCAGAGCACGACCTCCAGCCCGGCAATACGCCCTCGCCCAGAGCATACACGGTTCCAGATGAACAAACTCCAGGTTATTTCTATTTCATTCGTCATCCATGGTTTTTACATACTTTTGCATTGCATTGTAACATTCCGATGAAATACTGTAGGCCCAGCTGGAACAGGAAAGGAGGCGACGGGAGGAACTAGAGGCGTCCATCGAGCAGAGGATCGAGCAGAGGCTGGCGGCAGAGCGCACGCAAATGTATGAAATGATGAGGGGTGTCTATGCTACAATCGGACAAGCTCCGCCAGCGATGCCAGCCCCTCCTCCTCAACCTGCTCCAAATACTCCGGTAACTTTATAACTTTCTAATCACTCATTCTAGTTTCTGAAATACCAAACTGATCTATATTCTTTCTTTTCTGCAGAATCAGTCAGCGGCATCGAATGAGCCCGGAGTTGGATATTCGCAGCACCAATGGGAGCCGTGGTCACATTGACTCCGGTTAGTGTTTGCTTCTGACTCGCTACCTTCTGTGAACTCTGTATGTTCGTGCTTCTGACTTTTCTGTTTACTTTCATATGCATACTTCTTACTTTTAACTACATGTTTCTGCTCCTTGATTGATGCAGATTAAGGTGCTAATCAAGTGTGGAGTATTCGGCCGTCTGAAGGTGCTTTAGTGTTATGACATTTGTGACATTTGTGCTTTGGAGTATTCCGTTTGATTGACTATGACTTGTTGTTTTCGTACTATGTCTTGTTGTATTCCGTTTGCGACATTTGATTGATCAAACCGATATGTGATTATGTGATGTATTGTTTATGTGATATTATTTATGTGATGTATGTTTATGTGACGTATGTGATGTATGTGATGTGTATGTGATATGGGGTGCTGGGGATATGGGGATATGGGGATATATAAATTGTTTTGAATTGCAGGGATTCCTGGAAATGAAAACAAAAAAAATATGATGCACACTTTGCCGAGTGTTACACTCGACAAAGCATGGTTTACCGAGTGTAACACTCGGCAAAGGTGACACGTGGCGCAAGCCTGTGCAAACTGACATTTTTCTTGCCATTTGGTACGCTGTTTGCCGAGTGTCACTACCAAGACACTCGGCAAATAGCGGGGTTTGCCGAGTGTCAATGCTACGCACTCGGCAAATAGTAGGATTGTTTGCCGAGTGCCCCTACACGGCACTCGGCAAATAGTAGGAGTGTTTGCCGAGTGCCCTTTCACGGCACTCGGCAAATAGTAGACGTTTGCCGAGTGCCGTAGTCCGGACACTCGGCAAACTGCTACCGGAGGCAGCGCTGTGGGAGCGCCACGTGTCCTATTTTTGCCGAGTGGGTGCCGTCGACACTCGGCAAAGAGGCCGTTAAGGCGCTCCTGCCGTTTAGTTGCTTTTTTTTGCCGAGTGTCCGATTTGGCACTCGGCAAATAGTTTGCCGAGTGCGCGATATAAAACACTCGGCAAACAAAACTTTGCCGGCAGGGTGTACGCCGAGCGGTGTTTGCCGAGTGTTACACTCGGCAAACGCTTTGCCGAGCGCATTTCGTGCTTCGCCGTGTGCCCTGGGCACACGGCAAAGGTCGAAAATCCGGTAGTGAGTATCTCCACCGTCTCACCATCGTCCCCGAAATCGCGGCCTCCTCGTTCGCCTTCACCGAGCCGTGCGTCCATGCCAGCAACGTGCGGATGTGCTTCACCGGTGACCGCGGCAGGAACGTCCGCCTGAACCTGCCCCGCGCCGACGTCGATGCCACGCTCGAGTTCCCCGCCGAGCCCTTGTAGCCCGACTGCCCGACGACGGGAGTGGCCGTCTGAACCCGCACCATGCCGGCGTCGATGCCACGCTTGAGCAGTTGAGCTCCCCGGCGAGCCCTTGTAGCTCGACCTACGGCAGGGGCAGCCGCTTGAACCCACCCCCCGTCGACGGCACGCTTGAGTTCCCAGGTGATGCGACCCCGTTGCGGGCCGAGGCAGCCGTTAGCTATATGGGATTCCACCTCCGACGTCACTCCGTGGAAGGGGTCGCTGCCAGCCTCCCACCATGCCCACCGCAACTTCTCTTCTTCTCCCTTTTCTGCTCTATTCATGTTAACGCTGGCCAACATTCCTCCCGTAACTCTTCATCTGCATTATACTTTGTTGATTCGAGTGGATATACAAGCAGGCCGGATGGGAAGCATGTGATTTGATCCTGGGATTTGGGGAAGAACGGAACTTATGATTCATGTTTTCAGGAAAAAGAAGAGGAAACACGGTAATTATTTTGGAGGACGACATAGGATAGAAAGGATGGCTGAGATTGCCACAAATCCACCCGGTAGAGTTATTGATGATTCATAAAACTGAACAAACATGTGAAAATAGCGGGATATCTTAGGCCTTACCTTGACATGGTTGTCCTTATCTGTTCATTTTCCCCCTCCCTTTGAGTTCGGCCATCCTCTTGTTTTCAACTCCTATCAAATCATTAGCATAAAACATTAAGTTACACAAGAATGGCGTTTATATGAATGATGATGCAAACCACCTTCCCAGGCTTAGTGGTGTTGCTAGGGTTAGGTCCTATCTTAGGCAAATTACATTTCAGAATTTCAGTGATTGTTCTCCGCCCAGCTTCTCTAGCCCTGTCGCGGTCGCCGGTGAGGGAGCTACCGCCGCCGACCTCTACGCAGCCCACTCCGGCGTCGGCGACGCCACCACCGTCCGCCGGCCCCTCACGTCCTGCTCCGGCGCCGGCTAGGGTTTCCGTGGCCAACGAGGGCGCGGCATCGCTATCTCGTCGCGTGCGCCAAATCGTTCAGATCTCGTCAGAAGTTGTACTTTTGTTCAAATATGTGTCCATCCTTTGGTTTAGATTAGGATTTTTGTATGAGAAATTGTGATTAGAATGCAGTGTTTGTTTGCTTGTGGCTTCTTCCGTATAGTTGGCAGCAAAATTTTCCTCTTTGGCCATGAAGTGTTCAATGAATTGCCGGTGAGGTTTTGTATTTGCCTAGGCGTTTGCTTCTGTTATTTTGTACCAGCAAACTTGTTAGCAGTTCATTTCATGATATATTTTTTTTACATGTGCCACAAGTAAGCCACACGAATATAACATTAGTTTTGATCACAATATACAGAGCCATAAAAGCCTTTAGATACGATGTTTAGATGCAAGCTATTGGAAGTGTCATTAAATGCATTAAAATACGGCTACAAATACAAACCATTGGAAGAACCCTAGAGGTAGCAGTTGCGAAACATACTAGTTGGTCAACACAGCCCAAAAACCAGGAGGCCTCAGCTATTTGTAAACCTAGGCCAGTGTTTCCCAGCCCAACGTGACCTCTTTGTCTCTTTCATTATGACCATGGGCCTCACAAGTTTAGCTATAAGTGACATAACCACTAATCCCATAGCTATATTCGCGCTGATGTGAAGTCTTTTTCTTTAGAAAGACAAAGCCACTGGATGGACAAAAGGTTTCGAGAGGAAACCCCATCGAAACTCACTAAGTAGCTCACTCTAATCACACAACGTTGATTTGGAGTCTTGACCGAGCAAAGTTCTTTTTTTTTAAGCCTTTGACCTGGCACAGCAGAATATGGTGTGCGCTACAGCCGGGCCGGAAAGATATTCGGGTCCCAAGAAAAGGAACAGAAAAGATATTCCCGTTAATGTAGCATCATAAAATTCGCAAGTTAGGTTAAGTCAAACAACAACCTTAAGCCGGGTTAGGTGCGACCCTGCAAGTGCAACCATGCGTTGATGCGCTGGGCAGTTTCAGACTAGTATATCAGAGACGAATTTTGCTCCTGATGATGATGCCGAAGATAAGCAACCCTCTGAATAATTTTGTGTTTGCGCCGCGCGTGGAGGTAGCAGTTGCAGCAACCTGATGGATCAGACTTGTAGTGGTTAACACAAACTGCAGCGAATTTTCTCTCTGTTGCGCACACGCGCTCTCTGCTAGTCGCCGGCCCTTTCCATGGTCAAGAAAGGAGATCAGGCTGTTTGTTTGGTTTTTTTTTAATTACAAAAAGCAGCTGCGCTGCTTTCATTGCATTAAGAGGAGAAACCGTTGGACCAGTAAAAGTACAGATAGGAATACAAAAAATAAATTACATATATGTACAGCAGATAAGGAGATAAAATCTATTCTTCCATCAAGTTTGATACGCCAGCCAAAGAGGTCTGCCTCCACAGGTGCAACTCCTCCATTATCTTACTGAAAAGCTAGGCTGAAATGCAAGCTTTGTTGTCGAAGTTTCTAGCATTTCACTATTTGTTTTCTGATATTAAACAGTCAGCGGAAAGGAGCACCGGATCGGTTCTTCGAATAATGTTTTTTAAATTTGCCTCGGAACATGTACGTGTGCACCCATTAACAAAGTTTCCAAGTCAGCGATAGCCTTTGATTAAAAAAAGAACTGTCAGCGACGGGCACAAAGCCCATACAAAGATGGTGGAGCATTGACAAGCAGTGGGTAGGCTAGATCCCCTCTAATTGTTGGTGATTGCTAAATATCGGTCGGTCCAAAGGAAGGCTCTTAATTAAAGTAATCAACCAACACTTCCGTCGACATCCTAAAACTTGGTGCACGAATCTTAGAGCGAACGGAACCGTGTATCTGAGAAATATCGTGTGAGGCGTCGATGCATAATTGTTTAAGCTCCGTTTCAGCATCACGTATTTATTCTTATTTATAGATATATATTTTAGTTTGAAGCAGTTTTAGATATAACTGAAACTTTTATTATGACTAGTGCAGATTTTCTTAACCAACCAAATTCGATAATCAGCATAGCAATCACAAACCGAACCTCAGTAGATTGCAAGGACAGACATATATACACATCCATCCTGGCAAGAGAAGGGTGATTCGCTTCCTGGCAGCTGGAGTATTCAGCAACTTTGGTTCCTAGCATGGTGAAGCTCCCCGGTCGTGTGATCCATCCAGTCCATCCATCCATCGCCTAGTAGGAAGAAGTTGGAGGAAAACTCAGCGACTTTGTCGCGAAACAGAAGATGGTGGCGTTGAGTGGGGACCCAGTGCGCACACCCGGCACGCGATTACCACTTTAAAGAGCGTTCTTTCACGTTGGCCCCCACCCGGCAGGTAGGAATCAGATCGAATCGAACACGCGGCTAGCTTTTGACACGACTTCACAAATACCGGACGTTTTTCTTTCGGCGTGCGCGTCAAAAGCCGGTTTCAGTTCTCAACCATGCATGAACCAACCGATCGAGCGAGCGTATATATTATACCAAGTACGAATCAGGCACAATCAAAATACGGAAGACTGAGGCACCGCGAATTGAGTTCCAAGAATCATGAAACTTTTCATAAATAAAATATATGTTATAACTTGTAAACCTGTAAAATTACATTTAAAATATGGCCACATACAAAAAAATGTGTGCTACCACAACGCTATCATACACAAGCAGTATTAAGCATGACTGACAAGCTAGCCAGTAGGATCTAGGATGCAAATGGCATTGTTTGTTCGTCATGAGACCATCAGCTAATCAAGATCTAGCCATCGTTGGATGATCCAACGATAGTGATCTCCGCCGTGATAACACAGCGCGACCCTACGAGATAGCCTCTGGACGGGTCCTCGTTGAGCTTCTCGAGTGGGAAGTAGTCGGACCATCCCCGGCGAGCCTCACCCGCGAACACCAGGAGACCTGCATGCATGCGACGATCGATCACGACAAGCTAGATAAATTCAGATCACCTGCACGCATGCATGCAAAACAGGAGAGAAAATAGCAATCACTTGTGATAGATATATAGCTGCCAATGTAAGGAGGCCGATCGAGATGGACTGGACCTGGGAATCTCCTAGTGAAAGTGTTTCCCGTGCTTTTGGTCCAGGATGGACAAAGCAATCTCAGCCGCCGCTCCGGGCTCACGAGGGGGCTCGTCAGAGGCGTCCAGGCACAAGTATCTAAACTACTATTAAGCATCAATTTAGCGGATCTAAATAATCTTCACTATTCAATTTTTTATATCAAACGGTCCATATTTCTCGGACGATGTAGCAATCACATCATCTCTACTAATTATCCGTCACAACATTCACTTAAAATTGATATATAATTACCCACCATACCATTCATTTAGAGTTAAAGAGATAACCAACTATCATTATCCTTACTTAAAGTTAATAGATAATTTCTCACCATTGTCACTGTTATACCCTCCAACACTCTTTTCTCTTGAATCTGCGCCACGCGTGGCCATCGCGCCCGTGCCTCGCTCCGGCTGTGCCTGTGCGCCACTGCCCTTGCTTACTTCGACACGTACAGTATAGATTATGTTTTCACGCTATACATAGTGTGAAAACGTGCGTTACACGTGTATCTATGCTAGTACAGGGAAAAGCGCGCAGTCAGTACGATGCTGTCACCATGCGGATACACCCCAAGGTACCTGAGAAATAAACGGGTTCAATCCGTTAAGATCAAGAAAATGAGAGGGGAAAAAAGGACATATAATGCTCGGCCCATAAGAAGAAGAAGGTGAACATGCTGATAAATGTCACTGCAGTCAAATACACTAAAAGGTCTAATAATGCGTGCATGTGATTTATGTAAGTACTGATTTAGTATGTAACTCAAACAGATGGATACCATTTATGTCCGCCAAATTCAGATATAGGAGAACTGTTAAGGTCCGTCGAGTTCAATTCAAGAAAGCTTTTTATGTCCAAGGTGTAGGTCCCTTTGATGAATCCGTTCTTCTGGATGAAGAAGTTCTGAACTGTGGTGGCCTTCACAATGGCCTTCTTTTCAGGAGAAAAGACAACAAGTTTTAATATCTCCACACCGAAGACACAGCAATCATCAGCCCGAAAATCAGACGACTCAATAGGCTTTTAAGAGGAATCAAGCATTCCAACTCCGAGTGTGTGTGCTTTACATGGAAGTTGTAGCTAGCTGCGTGTAGGTAAAGGTTAGAGGATTAGAGAAAAATAATATGTAAGCTGCAAATATCCTAAATACAAACTTAATAACGAAGACGATGAGAAGCGTCTAGCTAATGTGAAAAGTAGTCGACAATATTTCGAACTTTCATAGACATTGAATTTTACTGATGGAATTTAGACATCACGTTCAAAGTAAATCAAAATTAGGGAATTATAGCTCAGACTTATAAAGCACAGAGGACTAGTGATCCTAACTGTAATACGATGGATGTATATGTGTGCCAAAAAACAATTCAATGAAACTACCTTTGTATCCATGATACATTCCATTTGAATGACTGTATATTGACAACTAAAACACTGCCACCACCTCGTATCCTGGCTCCACGTCCAAGCTTCCATTGCTCATCCCCAAGAGGAAGAGCAACATATGGACAAAATGCACTTTTATATGAAATGGAGCCAGTAGCAGGAACCTAGTAAATGAGTTGAGGAGAAGAAAACCAAGTCGGTCTCTAGAAGTCTTAACTGAAGTAAGAATGAAGCTTAATTTCTTTACTTCATGTATCTTATCAAGCTTCAGCCTCTAGCTGTTTGTTTATGGGATTGTGACTCCTAATTTGACTTCATTAAAACATTATTCTTTTGACTAATCCACTTCCTAAATAACATTGTAGATGGATAACTGATAACTATTTTATCCACCCAAAAAAATCAAATAGTTGACGAATATGCCGACTTGGTACGCATCATATTTACATCCACGACATATTACTTTTACGATCGATGCGTAACACTTATACCCGGCCTGAGAAGTCATTTATCTTCCATACGACGCTTGGATCGTGTGTCCAAGCAGTGCAGGAACTGAGATTTACATAGGAGCAATATTTCAAAAGTACCATGAGCAAATTCAGGTGTATGTTGCAGTTCCAAATAAGCAGGCTACATTCAGTTCTTTTTTAATGCTACAATATCCACCTAGAGAAAATGGAGTTCTACACGACAAGAATTCAGTGCTATAATTTATTTTTCACCTGGATTTTGCAGTTTATCTTGCAGAAGAGATGTTCTAAATTTATTCTTGAATTGGGTTTATAAAAGTCACAAATCTGAATTTCAACTACTCCATTAGAAAGCGCCCAAGACCTTCATGAATAACACGCGCATACACATACATGCTGAACCAATAGTGCAGTAGTTGCCCATGGCTTTGCCCCTTCCTCTTCTCTCCTCCTCTGCAACTGAAATTTAATCATCATACCACAATGCGGAGCGAAGAGCAGAAATACTCCCGAAAGTTAGTGCTACTTTATCTTGATCAGACAATTACTACGGCATAAGAAAAATTAACTATCATACTACCACTACAGGGCTGATTATTTTAGACCTCTCATCATGATTAATCACGGATTTTATCAAAATAGATATCACAGATAGATTTTTTAAATATCCATATGTGATATATAAGTCATCACATATAGTTTCTAGTACATGAGTGTGCCATATATAGTGCAGAGTTAAGATCACAACAGAACAACACAGTTACATGACCATATGTGCAAATCTGGCATGGCTCGTGACCAAACAACACCACAAGTGAACAAGTCTCCCGCTAGCACAAGTTTGTGTTACACGACGATGACGGATGCTGTCACCTGGGGAAGGCAAGGTGCGGCGCGGGGAGGCGGACGTGAGAGCCGACGGCGGATCGAAGGTGCGGCGACGATGATGCCGTCACCTGGGGATCAAAGGTGCGGCGGCCGGCAACGACGCCTTAATTGGAGCTTTGCTCGGGGCGCACGATCGGCGGGCAAAGTTTAGGGGCCGGTTAAAGTCCCGGCTGCGTGCGTGCGTGCGTGCATGAGCTATATATATCGCTCACAGTTCACGTGGATCCGATAATAATCACCATCGATCGGTTTGTTTCGTACGTATTTCACCGATCGTGCTAATTATCTCCTAAGGATATATACTTCACTTACTAGCTGACTGTATCAGAAATCGTAGCGATATTGTTTCCTTCTCGGAACATGGCGTACGTACGTGCTTTGGCTCCGAGCTTGGTGAAGCAAGCTCCCCGGTTGTGTGATCCATCCAGACAAGACCATAACTTTGTCGCGAAGAATCGAAGAAACGAGGCTGGAAAGCTCAGCAACTTTGTCGCGACGACAAGACGGCGTCAGGTGGGGCCCAGCACGCCAACCTAAAGAAGAGAAAGCACCGTTCCCGCTGGGCCCTCTGCCCGGCGATCAGATCGGAATCGGTTCGAATCGATCGATCACCTTTTGACCGGGCCTCGCACCGGAGGCGGAGACCTTCACGGTGACCGGGGCGTTTCTTTCGGCATATGCACGTAGGCAGGCGCAGCACGTCAAAAGCGGATTTCATGCATGCATGAACCAACCGACCGATCTAGGGTGTATATATTACACTACGTACGAATCAATCCTGAGTTCAAATAATATTCGGACTATCCCTGCGAAGACGTACTAGAACGTGTCTCGTGCTTAATATATAGCTAGTTTTAGTGGCGACTTTATATATGCTTTGTTTGTTTGACTCGTTGACAGCATAAATCATAATACGGCGTACGTGAAAATATACGGGGTGATATTATACTAGCATTGTTCTTTGCTAAAAAACTAATTCCTAGCTAGCCTTTTCGACGTTTAAGTCCATGTGCCGGGCCTGCCGGCATATGAGACATGACATAGAGAGATGGACGGATAAACAAGGAACTTGCTGCGCGCGCGCGTGCCGCTCGGCAGTTATGTACGTGCATGCCAGCTTGGAACCTGTCACGTTTCACTACTCAATTTAATATACGTACCGGTAACTTTAGCTTCTCTCGATCGCCAAAACATTTGTACGAGCCCGGTGTGAAAAGCACCTAGGTTGACCGCTTGACCTGTCACACGTACGTACGTACGTACGCGCACCTGGCCTCTGTGGGAACAGGCCAGGGGCGAGACAAATCGAGGAGCCGTGTTAAACCAACAGCTCGACACGCCAATCTGACGATGATCTATTCCTGTCAAGTGCCACTCTTTAGTCTTTAAGGCTATTTAGTTTTGGCAGGTTAATTGCGCCTGTCGCTGCTGCTGCTGCTGCTTACGTACAACATGTAGGGTCAAGCAATATGGCCTTATTGGAGATAGAGTTCAATGGAGAACGACGAACTGTCTGAAACTTGGAACTACAGAGAAGTTAATCGAGTTGCAAGACAGTAATCCGATCGACCGTAGCGATCGATCAATCGCACAGGTCATACATGAGATCGAACGATACACATGAAACGTCATGCATGACAGCGCACGCATGCAGGTCTGGAGTAGTAGTAGTAGTAGTTCATTGTGAAATATTCAAGGAAGAGTCAGCTTGTTCTGAAAGAATTTCTTTTTTTTTAGGGAAGTTCTGAAAGAATTTTCCTTCGCGGACGTGTCGACGTAGAAATGAGTTAGTTCGTTAGAATGGTCTAATGAGTAAATAAAACGAAGTAAACATATTAGCATGTATTATATTTTGTACTGTGCACGAATAATCATATTTTTGTACCTTTTTTTGTTTTTGCATATCCGCATATTCTAACATGTATTGGCACTTAGATTTGAAGAAATTTCCCTGCAAAAAGGTCATGATTTTTTTTGAAGTACACAAGTACTCTATGATTATCTCAAAAACAAAAATTACTCTATGATCCTAATAGCATAAAACCTAAGTCCATATTCTTCGATTCAAAAGTAATTGTTTCATTTCATTCTTAAAACAATTTCAACGTGATTCTCAAAAAAAAATCCCAACTTTCCAACCGTGGTGGTCCTTTCATTTACACCTTAAAAATCAATTACACAAAAATTATATGTTCTACTATATCTCTAGAGAATCCCAGGTTTGTTTACAGTAGTTTACTAGCATCACAACAATATCACATCATAAACAAAACACAACAAAATCCGCGGGGCTCTCCTCAAGTTAAATATCCCAGAAATACCCCCCGGGTTGCTCTAATTTCCCCACCTAACCCCCACCGCCGCTGCTCCCTCCACCCCTCTCCCGTCCCCTCCTCTCCTCGTCTCCTCCGTTTCCGATTAAATCGCAACCCAAAAACCCCACCCCAACACAAGCCCCGCGCCCCGCTTCGCCATGTCACCGGCTGCTGGAGGCGCCGCCGCGCCCACGCAACAGGCCGCGGCGAGCTCCACCCTCGCGCCGGCGCCGGCGCCGGCGATCGTGGCGCCGGAGCCCGGCCGCGCGGTGCCGCCGCGGGAGAATCCCCGGGATCTGGCCGCCCAGATTGAGGGGGCCGATCCCGGCAATGCGGCCGCGAGGAAGACGGCGTGGAACGTGCCACCGCCGCCCCCCGCCGCGGCGGACCCCGGCGGAGGCATCATGGGCGGGGACGCGCCGTGGCCGGCGCTCGCCGAGTCGGCGCGCGCGTGGGCCAAGTCGGCCTCGTCCGACTCGCTCAAGTCCCTCTCCGATGGTTCCGCCCCCTCCGCACCGGTATTAACTGAATCTCACGCTCAAGTCCGATATATTCCGATGCCAGTACACTAGGAATAATTCTCCATGTTTAGATTTGCCAGCACCACTTGATACTTTTGTGTGTTTGATGAATCTATTGATGCAAGCAGGAGGATTTGATCGTGCCATCGCTGCCGTTGCAAACTGTTTCCAATCCGATCTCCACTGGCCCAAACTCTACCTCTATCTCTCCTCCGCCCAATGCCACCGCCGCGGCCTCCTTGCGACAGAACGGCAGCACAAACCAGCCAAATTTAGTTCGGCATGGTGGCAGCGATGGTGGTAACAACGAAGATGGCGGTGGCGGCGATGGTGGTAAGAACGAAGGTGGCGGTGGTAGTGGTGGCCACAGCACTGGTAATAATAGCAGCAGTGATGGGAACAATGGTAGTAGTGGTGATGGTAACAGGAACGATGGAGGCCTTGGTGGTGGCAGCAACCTGAACTCTAGTGTCCATCATAGCGGCGGCATCAGTGGCAGTGACATTGCCAGCAGTAGAAAGGTTCTCGGCAATAACAACTGGACTGGTAATGGTCGTGGTGGTGGTGGCAGCAACAACAATGGCACTGGCAGTGGTGACGGGAGCAACAGAAATAGTGGTAGTAGTGGCGGCGGTGGCAACCCCTGGAACAATAATGCCCGGAATGGTAGTGGCAGTAGCAATGGCTTTGGCAGTCGTGGCGGTCGGAATCGCCGTGACCATGATAGAGGGGGTAGTTTCTCCCCTAGGAACTATCTCCGAGCTTCTCCAGTGCCGCACCAGCAGCATCAGCCGGGCATCTACCAGCCTGGGCCGTTTCACCGACCACCGCCGCCACCACCTCCTGCCCATTTCATGGTGCCACAGCCTTTTTTGCCATATGCTCCATCTTTTGCGTACCCTGGTGAGCCAATTCATCCTATCATTATTTGGAATAACGTCCCATCTCTTTGTTGTAATGTGGTTAGTGTGGTGATATGCAGCTGATGTGCAAGCCTATCCTTTTTATATCACACCAGTTGAGCAGCAGTTCCAGAACATGCATCTTGTCCGGCAGCCAATGCAGCCCTTATGGGTTCACCAGGATCAGCTAAGTCTCCAAGAGGATATTCGGCAGCAGCTGGAGTTCTATTTTAGGTAGTTAATCTACTTGATATTTCTTGAGGTGTCATTTCTGGTTTTTGCTGCTCATTGTTTGTTTCACCTCTTTTGTTGGTAGCACTAATAATCTTTGCCACGACACATACTTGAGGAGACATATGGATGATCAAGGATGGGTACCTATTGACCTGCTCGCTGGATTCCCTATGGTTAGCCTCTTCCAATCTATGATTTGATTCCTGTTTTCATGTCAAATCAGGATGTAGAGTTCCTGTAGCTCTAGTTTCCCCCTGACACGCTGACTTTATTTTGATATGGATATACATGACTTATGTTGCATGAACAGAACTTGGAAATTTTACTTGGTCTATTGTAGGAACAACATAAATTTGTTTTATAAATGGCTAGAGCATAACTATAGTTGTCTACATAACTATGGAAGGGGGTTATTTTTCACCTTTCTACATAATTCAAGGCATAGCTATCAGAGAGGTGGTTCTCAATATTCACAAAAACGTGATAAAATAATAAAATGATGATGTTTATGCTCTTATGGGGCAAGGCAATAGAAGATACTTGTAAGACAATTCTTAATCTTAGATGCATAATAGAAATTTAATGTGTTGTAACATTTGAAGTTATCAGTATACACACACACACACACATATACACAGTCACACATATATACATACATATATGTATATGTGTGTGTGTGTGTGTGTGTGACTAGTTTGTTCTTTGCTTTCTCTGGTAGAGTGGCATGGGTTTGCTACATCTCTGGTAGATTGTCACCTATTATTAACTTAACTGTTTGCTTCCAGAAGGAATATAGTTGAATTTTAATATGATAACATTGCCAAGTGAACTGATGATTTGCAGGCAGTGAGAATGTGAGGTTGATTAGTGTGCCTTGCATAACAATGATGTATCTGTTCTAATCTTCCAATTGTTTACTTTGTAAAACATTGTTACGAATAGCTACACTGCATTTGTCTAGCCATTTCTTTGTAGTTAATAGGTGAACTGAATAGGTATGATAATTGAAAAATAGTACAGTCAGATGGTATTTCAAAGATGAGCTCTGGGTTAAGAGTTTACCTAAGTAGCTATGACCAAATTGTTTTTGAGATTATAAGCTACAAAAGGCAACGAGAATAAGGAACTGAAGCTGGTGCTTTGGAGTAAGTTCTTAGCTGTGGAGGGGTAATGCCAGATGGTATGGCAGTATCCCTAGAGGTTATCTTTGCATTGTGCTGTTGAATTAATTTTGTGCTACTATTGCACAAAAAGTTATACTGTATTTTCATTTATTTGGAAAAAAGGTCCAGTCTTCCTTTGTAAGATGCATTTCTGTTGGAAGATTATAGGATTACTTACAGTGCATGCAGCACTTAGGTCCTCTCAGGTTGCCATATTGCATTTGGACATGTTCTTGTAAGAGTTCTATTCACAACATTTCTTATGTTCTTTGGTAGATGAGGAGGTTTACAATGTTGGGGGTAGATACCAATTACATACTAGATGCTATCCGAGGCTCTGAGATATTGGAAGTGCAGGTTTGCCACACACGTGCAACATTGGCTTTTCATTTTAACTGTCCACTGTTCTGACTATTAAGATGATGATCTGCCACTTATGGCATGCCTTATATTTGCATGTTTCACTGCTCTGGCGTGCTAACAGGGAAATAATGTCAGAAGACGCAATGATTGGGCAGAATGGTTACTTCACTAAGGCCCCCCACCTGCAAATCAGGTTGTTTGCACAGCACACAATTCCTTCACTCCTTGAACTTCAATTTACGTGAATAGACAATAATTTTATTTCAATTACTAACTGAAGTATTGTCTTCAGATCTATTGAAAAACGAGACGACGAAGCACGGTTGGATGCTATCATCGGAGAACAGATTAGAAGGAATTGTCCATTTGATCACGGGCGGGATGTTTCGTGATAATGTACAGCAGGTCCTTTTCAGAGTCGGATGATTTTGTTTGTCTAGGTCGGACATGATGGCTGCACGTGAAAGCACATTAAAGGCATTAAGGAGACAAACACACCAATAATAGGAAATAAATTCCAGAAGTACAAATCCTTTTTTTTTCTGTATGTATAGTTCTGTCTTAAAAGAAATGATCGTTGCCTTCTCATCAGGATGATGTCCTATCGACTATTGTGGATGTTATATGGGGTTTATCTTGGTATTACCCCGTCATTTTTGGGTGCATGCACCACTTTGCTCTTTTGTTATGTTCTTGGGAATTGGGGGTACGGTTCGGGCTACAGCAGCCGGCATATTCTCCTTATTCTATGATGTCAGAATAATTATATATCTATTTTTTTCCTTGTCAGTCAATTTGCCCCATCTCTAGGGTTTGTCTTGGGACTAAATCGTGCAGGAGTTTTATGAGAGATCAGTACAACTTCTGTGGATTTCCTATGTTCCAACTTTCAAACGAAGCCCAGTGGCCAGTAGACCTTCTGATGTTCTATACTTCCGTATAGGCTTTATGCAGTGGGTTCCTATGGGGCCTATCACCATAAAGCTTAACCCCAGCTTCTTAAGCGCACGAAATGCCTAACTTTTTTTATTAAGACGTGAATTTCCTCTGGTTCGCTGACCATCTCCAGTCGTCGCCCGACCACAGCTCGTTGCCATCGTCGCCATCTCCACTTTCGTTGCCATCGCCCTTGTTCACCTCCGTCTCTGGCGGCTGTGCTGCAAGATCCGCATTCTAATCAAGCTATCCTTCCTCGTATACTTGCTCTTCGGCAACAGCCCACCGGCCACCTTCCTCGCCTACAGCTTGCCACGCCACCTCGCCGCACCACCTTAATGCATTGTTTCTACTGTTGGTCCTCCGCAACCCTGCCGCTCTTCCCTCTAAGCAGGCAGAAGGGGGCAGGGGATTCTTCTCCTATGACGGCGAACCCCCTATCTGAACACTAACTCGGCGGCGGCGACCTCTGCATCGATCTTGTAGAAAGGAGCAAGGAAGCTGAGAAGGACGAAATCAACTGAAGAGCAATTTCTTTTCAAGCAACTGAATAATGGCAAACGTGGAAAAATAATGTTTATGTCTCGGCTGGGCAATCAGGTGTCGCAACCATACGTGCATGTGTGTGGTTTGGTTCCAGCATGGCTGTTATCCGATAAAGCAACGTGCAACCACAAACATGGTCTCTTTGATCAAGGTGGAACGTTGATGGAACGACAAATACCTCCCTACTAAGACAATACATGTTCTTGTTGAATTTGCTTGTTGGGCTCCAGCCTCTAGTAATGTGTTGAGACCACTGAGCATCGAGTCGGGCTCCATCCTCTAGTAATGTGTTGAGGCCAATGAGCATCGAGCGTCGGAGAAATCCCATCAGAGACCTACTCGACTGCCTGAAGTGGCCACACTCCAACTCTTAACATTCAGTCATTTGTGACGTTGACTGTCGCACCCTCTTCTGGAAGCCGTGGTTGATGCCGTACCACCCAGAATCCACCACCTACCGTGGTTCACCGCCTCCTGTTTGCTCTAAGCACGGAGGGTATGGTGAACCCGTCCAACAGGGGGGTAAGCAGCAATGCATGTTTTCTCAAAGGAAAAAAAAAGTTGATTCTGGTCCTTAATTACTGATCAAATCTAGATTTAGCTTCTAAATTTTAAAGTAAGATAATTTTAACTCTTAACTTTTAAAACTAGACAGATTTGATCCCTCGCACCACTCAAAGCGAAATTAGAATTATATATTTTGGAAAAACCATGGAATTCGACAAAACACACGAAATAATTTTTGAATATTCATGAAAATTTAAAACAGAAAAAACAGAAATACTATAAAAATCCTATGAAATTCGAGAAAACTCACATGTAGCTTACTTATGGTTTTTCTTTTTTCTATCTTTTTTATATTTTCCAATAAGTTTTGTTCAATTTTTCTGGTTTCCCAAACTTTTTCATATTTTTTAAAATAAAATTTCAGATTTCCTAATTCCATATATTTAGAAACATTTCTTATTTTTTAATTGTATGTTTTTTTATCATTTGTGCTGATAAAAAGTTGCCACATGTGCAAAATCATCGTAACATAATTGGTAAAACCGCTTTGAGTGAGACGACGGGTCAAATCTGTCCAATTTTAAAAGTTAAAGGTCAAATTTACATAGTTTAGGAGTTTATAGACCAAAACTAGATTCATCGAATTATTGAAAGACCATAAATGGATTTTTTTAAACTGCCAATTAACTCTTTTCATTTCTCCTCTTCATTGCGTCATTTCGCATGGATGAGATATTAACGAAACGCCTTTTGTCGAATTATACTAGTATGTGCCTTTTTTTTTGAAACGGAGGCAAAAGCTTTGCCTCATCTCATTAATTAAGAAGAGTTAATAAGTTACATGACGTCCGGCCTGGAGCAACTAGCCTACTCTCGCGGCATCAAAGAACTCAAACGCTTGGCGCCCGCCAACCCCCATAGCGCGGCCTCCGCCTTTATCGTACTAGTGATTACAGTTGGCATGGACGAAAGACTCCTAAAAACTCTCGCATTTCTTTCATTCCAAATTTCCCACGACACCAACGTGACAAGGGACGCGATGCCTTTCCTAACATTACCGTTGGCGTTAACCATGGAGTGCCATCAATCTTTGACTGAGTTGTAGTTGTTCCAATCGTTGATGTCCACATGGATCAATCCCATCCACACCTTGATCTCAGTCCAAATGCGCCTCGTGTACCTATACTGGAAAAAGATGTGCACCGCCGTCTCCAAATCCCTTTTGCATAATTGGTATAATCCACGGTATGTGCCATTTTAAGTTCTTAATACGCTTGATTTGGTTTTCCGTGGAAGTTCGGAAAACGGAGAGAGTATCCTGTAATCGGGGGAGAATCAGCTTCCACACCTTTTTCCTCCGCATGCGTGCCTGCCTGCCTGCCTGCATGGTGGTACGTGCCGCGCGGGACCGCGGAGACGGACGGTGTGGAGACCAATGTCCCGGCAGCGAGAGCGTCTACGCACACCTGCACGCAATCTCCCAGCCTCCCCGGCGTATCAGCCAGCGGCGGACCCTGCAATCCACCACCACCACCACCGCGCGTACGAACGGGAGGCAGGTCGAGCGCGCGCCCGTTCCACGCACGCGAGACCGTCCAACCCCGGCCGCACCGAAAAGCTAGCCGCGCACCCCGCCGCGGCGTATCACCAGGCAGCCTCCGCTCGACCGCATGCCGCACGGCGCGGCGATTATTTGGAGGGGGCACGTCGCCGCCCCGGCGCTGGACACTTGAAATATTTCTGCTTTTCTCTGCTGTTGGCCGCCCGGTGCCGTGCTCACAGCTCTCAGCTGTGGGGTGAGGGAAAAGAAAACCGCGCCGTTGTCCACACACGCATACACAGCGCATGAATGGCATGGCGCCCCTGCCGAGCGTGCTAAAAAGGCTCAAAAGATTTCTGGTGGGGCCCGTGGGATCTGATACAGTGACATCAAAAGGGTCCCCTCCTGTTTCCCTATGGCACAGTGTCATCTGGTAAACAGTCCAAAAATATCTGAAAGCCCTACGTAACATTGCCTTACGCACATCAATTCATGGCTAGAAGAGCTACCTCCTTTCCCATGGAATGCATTTCTTTAGTCCATGTCTGTACGGTTGTTGACTAATCAGAAGGAAGTTAGTCGTTCATCCATATGCTTACGTAAAGCCACTTGAGGGTGACGTACAATCTATTGTATTTTAAACTTGTTCTCGAGATGCTGTAACTAGATTCCAGAATAAACGGATAATTTTTTTTCCATGGGCATTTCTTCCCACTGTGCCATCGGAGTGGACGTTTTGCCCGCATGGTACCATGCTCTTAAACAAGGCGAATATGGTAACAACGATGGTATTATAGAGAGAAGATAAAGAGTTATTCCTTGCAAACTAACCATCACAAATTTATTCGTCCGCAAATCAGGACCGAAGAGTTATTCGGCACCATAAACGAATTCTTTTCCCAAACAAAACATCCACGTTCTTTTTTAGGAAAAGAAAGAAAGATTTACACACCACATATTTAAGCACTTCAGTAATCATAAGTTCACAACACACAAAAACATTGGGGATTAATCAGATACAAAATTGTACGCGAAAATTCGGCCAAGGGCTAGAGATTCGGCTAGTTTATACTACTCGGTTGGTTCTGCAGCGGGATAAATCACACAAGGTTCTTTAGCTAGGTTTGTAGGCCAACAATCATCGCACGCACTAGTACAAAAAAGGTCATCCGCTATAGCGTATCACTGACAAGCAGTGAAAAGCCCGTTAGATTTATCAACTATGACTGACGGGTACAAGGATAGCCATCAGTGGTAACTCTATCAAATGATCCGTTTAGGGAGGGGGAAGTCATAACTGACGGGCAAAACGACGGCCCGTCAGTAATGACTTAAGCAGAAACACGACATTTCACAGGAAAGTCATCACTGACGGGACTTAATCTGGTCCCATCAGAGATGAAAAAGATACCTATGACGGTCATGTAAAGGCACCCGTCAGTGATGTGTAGCTACAGAAAGGTTAACCGCAGTCATTTCACCACTGACGGTCTGAAGAGGAACCTGTCAGCGGTGATGTACACATCGCTGACGGGCGCTTTGCTTGCCCGTCTGTGGTGACTTGGCTTGTCAAGTCACTTCTGACGGCTCGTTATGCGCCGCCGGTCAGTGGTAAGTTAAGCTTTGATCTCTGTCGGTGCCTAGCAACTCACCCGTCAGTGTTGTCTCCTGCATATATATATGCTGCCCAGGCTCAAAGCAGATCTGTGCCCGCGCATCCCCAGGATCAGCTGCGTGCGCCGCTGTCGCCACCTAAACTCCTGCGGCCCACGCGCGGCCCTCTTCCCTCCCGAAGGCCCTCTTCTCTCCGGCCCAGCCTCTTGATCCTATCCCTCTCTCTCAAAGGCTCTTTAATTCCTCCTCTCCCTCTCAACTCTCAAAAGGAATGTTTTTCTCCTCCTCCGGTCCCCCTCTCCCTCTCAAAGACCCCTACCTCTTCGTCAATATCCCTCTCCCCGAAGGCCCACAATATCGGTCGCTCCTTGCTCCTCTTTGAACCTCTA
This sequence comes from Stipa capillata, assembly GCA_019208055.1. Lineage (NCBI taxonomy): Eukaryota > Viridiplantae > Streptophyta > Magnoliopsida > Poales > Poaceae > Stipa > Stipa capillata. The sequence goes on from JAGXJF010000622.1 coordinate 83,465, forward strand.
ACATGGTGATTACTTTATTTTCTTAGACGTGAGAGAAGAAATGGCTAATTTAATTATTTTTATTTAATGAAATTATTTTTATGTTGTCGTAGGGATCGATTGATCGAAATTGGATGTATGGTGATCGTGCCACATAGAGTTTCGTCACTGCTTTGAACGAGTTTCTTCGAGTCGCTCAAGAGAATATGGCGATCAAGGGAAAAGCAAAGATGTGTTGTCCATGTCGTAAATGTAGTAACACGCAAATGTTATCAATGACGGGGGAGTTGCAACTACATTTGCTTACGAAGGGTTTCATGGAAGGCTATACACGTTGGACATGACACGGTGAAGAGAAAGAAGTTGCAAACCCGTCAGAAGCGGTGGAGTTCGTTGAGGATAAGCATGTAGCTATCGAGGAAGAAGCTAATTCAAAATCTTCGGATGAGGATAGCATGGGGAATTTGGATGACATGTTGCGTGATGTGAAAGAGATGAGTGCGAACCCGGAGAATGAAAGAGAGTTCGCAAAGTTTGTAAGATTGTTGGAAGACGCGAGAGTACCGTTGTTTGTTGGGTGTAAACTCGAGCATACGCGGTTGTCCGTCTAGTTAGAACTTCTAAAGCTAAAGGCAGCCTACAACTGGTCGGAGATAAGTTTTACAAAATTGTTAGAGCTCCTTTCCAACGTTCTCCCGGAGGGAACATCTTGCCTACAAACACATACAGGGCGAAGAAGGTTATATGCCATCTCGGATTGGACGTTCAAAAATTTCATGCGTGTCCAAACGACTACATCTTGTACCGCAAAGAGTACGTAGACCTACGAAGATGTCCGGTGTGCAAGACGTCCCGCTACAAGCGTATTACAAACGAGGTTGATTGTGACGAGGAGGACGATAAAGTGAAGGGCCCCCTGCGAAGGTTTGCTGGTATCTTCCTGTTTTTCCCCGTTTGAAGCGGTTTTTTGCCAACAAGAAAGATACAAAACGAATGCGTTGGCATACGGAGGGTCGAATTGAAGATGGAATCCTGAGGCACCCTGCCGATGCATGCCAATGGAGGGCAGTGGACGATGCATTTCCTGATTTCGGGGAGGAGGCGAGAAACATAAGGTTTGGGATGAGTACGAATGGGATCAATCCATTCGGCAACATGAGTAGCAGACACAACACATGTCCAGTCCTTCTATGGATGTACAACCTTCCTCCATGGCTGTCGATGAAGCGAAAGTATATACACCTCTCCGTTCTCATCCAAGGGCCGAAGCAATCTGGAAACGATATTGACGTGTACATGCAGCCAATGAAGGAGGAACTAGAGAAACTCTGGCACCAGGGGGCTGAGGTTTAGGACGCTGATAAAGTAGAATATTTCCAGCTACGAGCTATGTTGTTCACTACGGCCAATGACTATCCAGCACTTGGAAACTCGTCCGGCCAGACTGTGAAAGGATACGAAGCTTGTGTCTCGTACCAAGAAGAGACAGTGAGTTTATTCTTACAGAACTCAAGAAAAATTATGTACATGGGTCACCGAAGGTGGCTAGCTAAAAACGATCCATGGAGGCAGTGCCCAATTAAGTTTAATGGAGAAGTGGAAAATCGTTCGAAGCCGGTGGAGAAGACCGATGCACAGATATACGAAATTGTCAAGGATATCGAGATTGTACCCGGAAAGACACAAGAGCTAAGACCGGTCATCTGGAAGAGGAAGTCGGTATTTTGGGACATGCCTTACTGGCAAGTTCTACACACCTGTCACAGTATTGATGTCATGCATGTCGAGAAAAATGTGTGCGACAGCTTGGTTGGTATTTTGCTGAACATTCCAGACAAGACAAAAGATGGTGTCAAGGCACGGCTTGACATGGAACAGATGGGCGTTAGACCAGAGCTGTGGTCCAAATAGATAACGTCAAAGACAAAAAAGGGTGATTTGAGAGTCAAGACTCGCCTACCTCCCGCCTGTTACACTATGAGCAAAGCAGAGAAGAAGAGATTGTGCGAGTATCTTGCTGGGGTGAAAGTTCCTTCCGGATATTCGGCAAACATAAAGAAACTTGTATCGATGAAGAACTTGAAATTAATTGGCATGAAGTTTCATGATTGTCATGTGATGATGGCACAGATTCTACCCATTGCAATTAGAGGCCTAATGGAGCCAGGAGTCCGCAAGGCTGTCACTAACCTTTGTAGCTTTTTCAACACGATCTCTCAGAAGTCAATTAGCTCAGATCGCCTTCAGAAACTTAAGCAAGAGATCGTTGTGACCATATGCGAACTAGAGATGTACTTCCCTCTTATATTCTTCGATATCATGGTACATCTCATGATACATATCGTTCCGGAGATACTGAGCCTAGGCCCCGTGTTCCTACACAGCATATATCCTTTCGAAAGATACATGGGCATTCTGAAGCGCTACGTTCGTAACAGATATCGGCATGAAGGAAGCATTGTCCAAGGCTATGTTGCTGAAGAGTGCGTCGAGTTCTGCACAGATTACATGGCTGAACATCGACCTATAGGCGTGCCAAATTCGCGGCACTCGAGTAGACTCATTGGTGTCGACACACTCGGAAGAAGACAGTACGATCCTTTACGTACCGATCGATCAACTGACTTCCATAGATCACATTTCGTGGTCTTGCAACACCTGTCAGTGGTTGGGCCTTATGTAGAGATGCACCAGCAACTGTTCCGCAAAGAAAACCCCAATAGAGGACCTTTTTGGATCACAAAGACGCACAACGCGCAATTTGGCCATTGGCTAAAGGACTACTGGTACGGAAGGGAACCGACAACTGAAGAAGAAATAATCGTCAAATGGTTGGCAAGAGAACCCATGACAAACGTCGTGACATGGCAAGGGTATGATATCAATGGATACACATTCTATGCGGAGGCTCAAGACCGGAAAAGCACATACCAAAACTCCGGGGTGACGATAGAAGCTAAAAGTAGTATTGATGGCCCGAAATGCAGGTACTACGGCATCATCGAAGAGACTTGGGAACTTGACTACACCGTGACCAAGGTCCCGGTGTTTCGTTGCCGATGGTGCACCTGAAGGACGTCCGTGTCGAAGATCAGAACTTCACCACGGTGAATCTTTGGAGTGTCGGGTCCAAAGAAGAATAATTTATATTGGCTAAACAGGTTGCGCAAGTGTTCTACGCACTAGATCCATCTAATAAGAGGCGCCACGTTGTAAGAAAAGGAAAAAGGAGTATCGTTGGAGTAGATGGTGTAGTAGATGAAGAAGACTACGACCAATTTGACGATCTGGATACCGAAGATGAAGATGAGAGGACAAAGAAAAAGATCAAACGTCATATTGATAACGATGCCAAGCCGTACGTACGTACTGATCATAACGAAGGACTGACATATCAAGGGAAGAAGCTAGTCGATGACGATGACGAGAACGACGAAACTTAATTATAAGTGCTGTCATTTATGTGATATAGATATGTAAATATATACAATATGTGTGATATAAAAAGTGTGAGACTTTTGCAGACTCCACAAGTGCTTTTTTGATTATGCATGATTGGTCGGTTCCAATTCTGTCATTGCAACTAAACCAATAGAACTTTCAAACTGGTCAAAACATACAAACACTAAGATGAAACTATCCATTCCTGAGAGCTGAAGTCAACACTGACGGGCCCATATACGCTGACCGTCACTGCTAACTAAGAGCGACGGGTGAGAAATTGTACCTGTCAGTGATGACCCTGTCACCACTGACGGGCGAATATATGTCGACCGTCGCTGATAAGTAAGAGTGACGGGTGATAAATTGCACCTGTCAATGATTACTCTGTCACCACTGACGGGCTCGTATATGTTGACCGTCACTTATAACGAAGAGTGACGGGTGGGAAATTGTACCCGTCAGTGATGACAAGGGGCTACGTATATAGCAGGGCCCAGGCACTTAGAAAAATTTTTGTGTCCGCGCGTCCGTTGCCGCCTGGACCAGCAGCGAGCCCTAGCCGTGTGGCATACCCGGTTTTAAGGCCGGATAAGCCCTTGTGTTCACTGTACCGGTCCCTGGATCAGTAGCCGGTACACACAGTGTACTTGATACAAAGTCATACAATACCGAGTTTATTACAAAAATGATCGGCAAGATCTTTAATTATACATACCAGGCCGATTGACCGAATTGGAATAGCAACGGAATATAAACACGTGGTAACTTGCCCATCAATATGCCGATCCACACAGGCAACAGACTGGAGTAACACCCTAGCCTTCGTATTCGACGTTGGTACTTGCGGAACGTTTCTTCTTCTTATCTGGCCAATTCAACAAGCCAGGTGAGTACATTGAATGTACTCGTAAGCTCCCCTTCAGGGTGAATATCACAGATATATGCATGCACAGGGGAAATCAATAAAAAGGCTATAACCTATGTTTCATAATTGTGCGGAAAAGTAAGTTTTCATTTGAAATAATTAAGTAGATGATAAAAGCTTATTTTCGAACACACCTCGGCCCTGCCGAGTTATATCAATCAGTCATAATAGCATACCTGCAATTCGGCCGTCCGCCACGGGAGCGGCCATTTATCTGCATTAGATAGCCGTTCCTACCCTCAGGTAGAACGACGTCCGATAATACCACATTTCTCCTCAGATAGCTATTCCTACACTCCGGTAGAACAGCGTCCCACTCATTACCACACCTCCCGTGTAATCGCATTACACGAGGATCTCACAACTCACTCTGCATGCTCATCAGGCGATGCGTCCTTAAACCCATGACCCATTCTTCATAATATAGTCTAACCGGTTGTGTGGCCATACCAGATTGTGTCCACGACCGAGGACGTGGCTATTCGAATAGATTTTCAACACTCTGCAGAGGTTGTACGGCTTTGCCCACAAGATGTAGTTCGCCCTGGGTACACTGTGCACCGTATACTGACAGTGCTAATACAACGAGACGTTTCACCCGTTTCATACTAAAGCTGAACCCACTAGATGTTTTACCCAACTTTACTTTTGTCTCGCAGACTCAAAAATGGGACTATTCTCATCTTTGTGTCGGACAACTCCCTACGCCATGCGGTAGAGGCCCTCTAGGACTTCAACCGCCTAGTCACATACTTCCTACTACCCGCGGGTCCAGATACTAGTACTCGACGGGATAAAGGTCAAGTCCTTCCCATAAAGGACATGTGGACGTACGGGGTGAACCTGGTTTAGCGGCACGGTAGGTTCGGTCCTTAAGTGATCCGAGAAAGACTCCACACCTTGTCCATCGCACGGACCACGAGTGCCCCACTGGGTCTTAGCTCGCTTATATTCCTTCCTGCTCCCGCCCTTCATTTCTAACCCGGATCCAAATCATCTCCATTTTGTTTCTGCTCTACAAAAACTCCCCTTCGAACATCCAACCCATGGATTATACCGTGACTTCTGTTTACAGCGTAATTTGGCTTGAAGGTTTATTCAGTGGGCCAAATTAAGTATTAGGTTTGCTGGAAGTTGAGATGATGAAACTAACAGTATGGATGCAGCATTTACTCTTACATGCAGGATTAATACAGCCGAGTGGCCTGGACGCTCGCGGTATACTTGATACCGAGTGCTCGCGGCGTTTCCGAGTGCCCCCGAGTGCTCACTGCATCCTGAGTAGTCATCATATCCCAAGTACGAAGGTGCTCGCAGAAGTTCCCGAAGACCCAAGCAGTTGGAGGTGTCCCCGAGCGCCCACGCCCCGAGCACTACGCCATCAAGTCACGAGCGGTACCTCTGGGTATTCAACAGTGGCGGCCCCGAGCAACATCGGCCCCGAGTACTGGTGATACCGAGTGACCCAGCCCCGAGAAGGTCTCCAGCCCCGAGGGGTTTTTTCCCGAGTACTCGGCGGATTCCCGAGCGGTCCAAGTTCGTCCCCGAGCACCCGCGAAGGACCATCTTCAGCAAGTCTGAACTGCAGTACTATCCTTCAAGACTTACCCGACGCCAGAGACTTCAGCTTGAGGCGCAAGAAACGCGGCGAGGCAATCAAGGAGAGTCCTACAAGATTTGGAAGTCTATCCAGTTTGTTAAGGAAGGATATCCCGTGCGCCGAGAAGAGTCCGGATGTCGGCGTCCGAAGCAGTTAAGATTTGGAAAGCTATCTTGGTTTGTATGGAAAGTTACATGTACGGTAGAATCCAGATCTTTTAAGCAAGGAAAGAGATATATTTGTAATCAGATTAGGATTAGGAGTCCGAACCTCCTACGGGAAGACCAGCCGCCCTATAAATATGTAAAGGGTGACGGCCGATTAAAGACATCCAACAATCGATCAAATCAATCTTTTACCTTTTATCTTTTATCTTAGTAGTAGATCTTTGCTGTTTTGCGCCGTAAAACAGTCGTTTCTTCTTCACGTAAGTAAGAAGATCTTTGTTGCTTTGCTCGGAAAGCAATCGATCGTCGTACGCGTAAGTACGATAGTTATCCTTTGTTGCTTTGCTCGAAAAGCATCCGTTTATCGCACACGTAAGTGCGGTTGGCGACTCCACTTTACCTAGGTGTTCCACGGATCCAATTTCGTGCGAACACAATTGGCGACTCCGCTGGGGACAGAAATTAGAAGACTACATGATGAATTCCGACTCCAAAGACGGAAGCATCGTCAACCCGGAGAACATCATCGCCGTCACACTCGACGATCTATCCGAAGATGAACGGCGAGAGATTGAACGACAACTCGAAGAGGAGCAGACGGAGCGACTCCGGCAAAAATTGGCCGGCTACCAGAAGACGAGGAACGGCGTCATCAAAAAGGTAGTCGTGCCGAGTCCACCTCCTGCGCCTAAACCCGAGGTGAGTAAACCGACATGTTCTGATGAAATCGCTAATCTAATTGACGTGTCGGTAGCTAGCAGATATGGCACTGAGATGGATAAATCGGCGCAATTATTCGCTCGAGTATCGAACAGCCGATTTGACGAGTTGAAAGAGCAAATCGCTAAAGACTTACAGAGTAGTCTGCCGGGTTAGGTTAGATCTACAGTCCTACAAGTCAATGATGAACATCGGAATAAACAACCGATGTACCCTGACCATAACCGAGTCGATCATCGGGTAGAGGTCGCCCCCGTGATTACGACTTTTGTTATCCCGACTTCGGTGTCCCAGAGTTCTCCCAATAATGACCGAAGTCTAAACCTTAGCACGAACATCCCACAACCCTGCTATCAAACAGTTGCGTATAGCACACCACCGATTCCACCTCTCGGTACCGGAGTCCCTCATGGACCGGTTCCGGAGGCACATTTTAACTCGCAACAAATCCAACCCGAGTTACCACAGCCGAGTTCGCGTACCCCGCTAGCCGATATGAGCTATAAAGACCAACTCACTGCAGTACTCAGAGAACTCGGCGTAATACCTAAAGATGGCTCTCGTGGTTACTTAAAACCATACCCCGAGTGCTACGACACCATGCCGTACCCCCGCGGGTTCAGGATCCCTGATTTCGTCAAGTTCACAGGGGAAGACAATAGGTCGACTTTTGAGCATATAGGGCAATTCTTAGCGCAGAGTAGTGAAGTCGGCACGTCGGATATCTATAGGATAAAACTTTTTCCCTTGTCATTGTCGGGTACTGCTTTCACATGGTTCACCTCGCTCGCTCCCAGGTCTATTACGTCTTGGGCAGACTTAGAGCGGCAGTTCCATGATTACTTTTATGGTGGTGAGACCGAGCTCAGGCTCTCGGACCTTACAATGGTTAAACAAAAGTACAATGAGCCGGTCTGTGATTACATTAGAAGATTTAGAGAGGTTAAGAACAAATGCTTTAGCCTGAATATAAATGAGAAAGATCTTGCCGACCTCGCCTTTGCGGGTTTGCTCGCCCATATTAAGGACCGACTAGAGGGCCAGGAATTCCTAACCATTAGCCAAGTCGCTCAAAGGGCTGTAGCACAGGAGAACCGTGCTAAAGAAGTCAAAACGTATAGCCGGTTCGGGGATGCTAAGGGCAAGGCCAAAGAGAAGTCGGCAATCAATGTTATAACGTATGAAAACAGCTCGGACAGTGAGGAAGACGCTGACATATGCATTGCCGAGTGGGTTAATGCTCCTAAGTCAAAACCCTTTGCTTGTCCAGCCCTCAGACCTACACCCACTCGGAAAGAGGAGATGCGGTACACTTTTGACATTAGCAAATGCGACAAGATTTTTGATATGCTCCTGCAGGGAAACATGATCCGAGTGAGGGAAGGGCACGTGTTCCCATCGGCGGACGAATTGGGCAAAAGAGCGTATTGTAAGTGGCATAACTCTTTTTCTCATGCTACTAATGACTGCAATGTGTTTCGTCGACAGGTGCAATCGGCCATTAATGACGGACGATTGACGTTTGCTCAAAGCTCCAAGATGAAGCTTGACAGTGATCCTTTCCCAATCAACGTAATCGACTTGGAGAAGAAGAGAGTGCTGATTCGATCACATCAGGCCGAGTCCACCAGAGGGAAGAACGTCATCATTGACAACAATGCTACTCTAAGGATGATCAAGCCGAGTCCCTCTCCTACTCCAGGAACAACCGACTCGAACTCCTCGCCGACCCCAAAGATGATCAAGCCAAAGAACCCAGAGGTCGGCGCCTGGAAGGTTAATCGAGGGAAGATTCAAGCTACGAAGACAAAGCCCACAGTAAAACAGCTGTTGGATAAATACACGACCAACAATGTGTTCACTCGGCTTGGAGGAGCCAAACGCCCCAGATCTCCTCCCCGACAAGGTTTCGGTGGTCCCGAGCACTGGCAGGAAGGCCCTTATATGCAACCACCATACCTCGCTACAGGTCCGGCATACTGGGGAGGAGCGCACGCTTTCTACCCACAATGCCCTCCATGGGGTTTCAACCCTTGGGCACTGCATCCGGCCGGACCAATCGGCATGTTTCAGCCGAGTTGGTTCGGGTACAGGGAACAACCCCATGGGAAAAGAACTCGACTCGAGTCGGAAACCCGAGCGTGGAAACGACTCGCCACTCGGCGCAAGACACCCGACGTACCAAGTCGGCTAGCGACTCCAGGGAAAGTCCAGCGGAGCAACTCGCCGACTAAGCAGGTCTGGGTACCAGCCAAGCGCGCCGAGTCTGAAGATCACACGACGACCCAGCCCGAGTCAAAGAAGGCCGGTGCCATCCAAGTTCCCGAAAAGAGTCAAACACAACGATCCGCCGTGTTGATGAGCTCACAAGTCAACTCGGCGCCACCAGCGGGAGCCCGGTATGTACGGTTTGGCACCGTAGATGACTCGGACAAACCAGAATCCAGCAACACAGCGGGACCCGACGCGCGGAAGACAAACGTTGAGTCTATGCCAAGTCAGCAGGTGAAGAAGATCAAGTCGGTTGAACCAGGGACCAAGCCGAAGCCGCAGTGGTGCCCCACAGGACTCACGCACTCTCAGAAGCGAAGGGTCCAACGGCTACGAGCACTCGAGCTCAGGGAGGAGCTCGTCGAGAAGAAACACGACGAATGGTTCAACCAAGCCAGACCAATGAAGCCCGCGAAGATGACCTGGAAGGAGAAGCGCATCGCGAAGGAAGAAGACGAGGCTGCCAGCAAGGATGTCGGAGAAGTACCCGCCGACATGGACATCAATATGGTGTTCGAACTACCGATCGAGTTCCGCGCTCCTGAGTCGGAAGTCGCAGAGCTTCTGCTCGGGCCGAGTGCCGCCATATTCAAGAAGCCGGAGGAGCATGGGCAGCATCTGAAGCCTTTATTCATCAAAGGCCACATCGACGGAAGACCGATTGGCCGAATGCTCGTCGACGGCGGCGCTGGGGTCAACATCATGCCACTTTCGGTATTCTCCAAACTAGGCCGAAAGGAGTCCGAGTTGATGAAGACAAATATGGGACTCAGCGGGTTCTCGGGGGAGCTATCCGAAGCCAAGGGCATATTGTCGGTAGAACTTACAGTCGGAAGCAAAACCCTGCCGACTGCATTCTTCGTAGTCGACGTCAAAGGCCGATACAACATGCTCTTGGGGCGAGACTGGATCCATGCCAATTGTTGCATCCCTTCTACCATGCATCAGTGCTTAATCCAGTGGGTAGATGAGGACGTCGAAGTGATTGAAGCAGACAACTCGGCTTGCATCGCTTTAGCCGAGACTACAGTCGATTGGCAGCACGGTGACATGAAGTGCCTGTCGGGTAGGAACTTATCCGACTACGACTACGTCAGTATCGGTAAGGACGGATTTGTACCGATACAAGCACAGCCGGCTTTTATAGCTCGGCTAAATAATTTATCTTTATAAATGAATAAAGAAGATAGCGTTAAATGGCTACAAAAGCGCACCGAGGAATATCGTTTGGGCAAGAACGATATGCATGAGACTATCGAAGATTTCGACGACACGGAGAAGCTCGGACAAGGGTTCTCGTCGGCCGACCCACTGGAAGAAGTCGATATTGGCGATGGAGGCGTGCCTCGACCAACATTCATTAACGCCAATATGGAAGTCGGCCAGAAGAATAAGGTATGCGCGCTACTCAAAGAGTTCGTAGATTGCTTTGCTTGGAATTATACAGAGATGCCCGGGTTAAGTAGAAGTCTGGTCGAACATAAGTTACCTATCAAGACCGGCTTCAGACCATACAAGCAACCGCCTAGGCGTTTCAACCCTAATCTGTATGATCGTATCAAGGAAGAAGTCGACCGACTGGTAAAGGCAGGGTTCATTCGGCCATGCAGATACGCCGAGTGGATTTCAAACATTGTGCCAGTCGAGAAGAAGAATACTGGCAAGATTAGGGTATGCATAGACTTCAGGGATTTGAATAAAGCCACACCTAAAGATGAGTATCCTATGCCTATAGCCGACATGTTGATAGATGACGCCTCCGGACACAAAGTGCTTAGTTTCTTAGATGGCAATGCGGGATATAACCAGATCTTTATGGCCGAAGAGGACATGTTTAAAACTGCCTTTCGTTGCCCCGGCTTTGTCGGATTGTTCGAGTGGGTTGTCATGACATTCGGTTTAAAGAATGCAGGCGCCACGTATCAGCGTGCGATGAACTTAATCTTCCATGACCTCTTAGGCATTGTGTTAGAAGTCTACATTGATGACATCGTCGTCAAGTCGGACGGCTGTGAACACCACTTGGCCGACTTGAGACTAGCCTTTGAAAGGATGCGTCGGTATGGGTTGAAGATGAACCCGCTCAAATGTGCGTTTGGCGTGTCGGCTGGAAAGTTCTTAGGGTTCATAATTCATGAACGAGGTATAGAGATTGACCCTAAGAAGATAGAGGCCATTAGAAAGTTAGGAGAGCCGACATGCAAGAAGGACGTGCAGAGTTTATTAGGAAAGATAAATTACTTAAGACGATTTATATCTAACCTGGCGGGTAAGATTGAATCGTTTGTCCCTTTACTCCGGCTAAAGAACGAAGCCGAGTTCGCTTGGGGGGCAGAACAGCAAGACGCCTTCAATAGTATCAAGAGATACTTATCGAGCCCTCCAGTACTCCGAGCACCCAAGTCGGGAGTTCCGTTCCGACTATACATTGCTGCACAAGATAAAGTACTCGGCGCAGTGCTAACTCAGGAAGTCGACAAGAAGGAGTACATCATCGCCTACATAAGTCGCCGACTACTCGACGCCGAAAGTCGGTACATGTTCGTCGAGAAACTATGCTTATCCTTGTTTTACGCATGCACCAAGTTTCGGCATTATTTGCTTTCGAGTGAATGCATAGTGTCTTGCCAAGTCGATGTGATCAAGTATATGTTGTAACAACCGATTCTTAGCGGACGGATTGGCAAATGGGCTTATGCTTTAATAGAATTTGATTTGACATATGAGTCGTTGCGTGCCACGAAAGGTCAAATTGTCGCCGACTTCATTGTTGATCATAGGGTTAATGATGAAGAAGATGTTGATTATGTTAGCATATGTCCATGGAAGCTTTACTTTGATGGATCGGTTTGTAGAAGTGGGCAAGGCATTGGCAGTGTTTTAGTCTCACCACATAGTGTTATCTATGAGTCATCGGTCCGACTAGAGTGTCCTTGCACTAATAACCAGGCAGAGTATGAGGCACTATTGTTTGGTTTACAAAGCTTGATAGACATGGGTGTAAGAGATGTAGATGCTTTTGGAGATTCATTGCTAGTAGTTCAGCAAGTCAATGGAGAGTTTCAATGCTTCGATGGGTTGCTGAATGGCTATTTAGACCGATGTTTAGATATAGTCAAGCTGCTAGATACCTTTAGTATCAGTCACATTCCCAGGGAGGAGAATTCTAGAGCCAACTATTTGGCACAGCAAGCATCCGGGTACCAAGTCAGAAGAGGAAAGTTTTTTGTATCCAGAGAACCGATGCTCGTTGCTGTCAAAGGCCGAGCCGACTTACTGGAAGTCGAAGCCGACTCGTGTAGATCCAATTCCGACTCGGGGGGCAACAGTTTAACACAGGCTGCCGAGTCGTCAAGCGGTTTGGAAGTTAATGATTGGAGGGTGCCTTTAGTTAGTTATTTGAAAAATCCGGGTCAAACAAGAGATAGGAAAATTCGGCGGCAAGCCATAAAATACATCTTGTTTAACGACGAGTTGTATCGCCGGACAATAGATGGAGTATTATTGAAGTGCTTAGGTCCCGACCAGTCAAGGGTAGCTATGGGAGAAGTACATGAAGGGATATGCGGAACACATCAGTCGGCCCCTAAGATGCAATGGTTGTTGAAGAGGGCAGGATTCTATTGGCCGACTATGTTAGAAGACTGTTTTCGGTATTACAGAGGGTGTGAAGCATGTCAGAAGTTCGGGAACATACAATTAGTACCCGCGGCTAAGATGAACCCTATTATAAAGCCGTGGCCATTTAGAGGATGGGGTTTAGATTTCATTGGGGAAATACATCCTGCTTCGTCGAAAGGTCATCGTTTCGTCCTGGTAGCTACAGATTACTTCACTAAATGGACCGAAGCAGTTCCTTTAAGAAATATGACTCATAAGGAAGTGATTAGCTTTGTTCTGGAACATATCATCCATAGGTTCGGCATCCCTCAAACTCTGACGACTGATCAGGGTGCATCCTTTATGTCTCACCAATTCAGTGAGTTTGCCGAGTCCTTTGGGGTCAAGTTGTTGAACTCGTCGCCCTATTATGCCCAAGCCAATGGACAGGCCGAGTCCAGCAATAAAACCTTGATCAAGCTAATAAAGAAGAAAATTGAGGAACATCCGAGGAGGTGGCATGAGGTCCTCTCGGAAGCATTATGGGCCCATAGGATATCCAAGCATGGAGCCACCCGAGTGACGCCATTCGAGTTGGTGTACGGGCAGGAGGCGGTGTTGCCCGTGGAAGTTAAACTACAAGCTCTTAGAATAGCCAGGCAAGACAACTTGTCGGTTGAAGATTACAGCCACTTGATGATAGATAAGATAGATGATGTTCCAGAAGAGAGGTTGAAGGCCTTACAAGAAATCGAGAAGGAGAAGTTGAGAGTTGCCAAGGCTTACAACAAAAGAGTAAAGGAAAAATCGTTTCAGATAGGAGATCTAGTATGGAAAACGATTTTACCTGTTGGAGCTCGGGACAACAAATTCGGCAAATGGTCGCCGAGTTGGGAGGGCCCGTTTAGAGTTGTCGAGATAGTCCCCGGGAATTCCTATCTTGTAGAATCTTTGCAAGGGAAATGGTTATCTAGGGCTCTTAATGGGAAATATCTGAAAAAGTATTACCCGAGTATGTGGCAAGTAGCTTAACAAAATCTATGGCCGATATGCCCTTTAAAAATATCGCCCTGAGCAACGATGTAGTTCAAGGTGTTTTTGGCAAATGCAATTATGCCAAAAAGCAGGGGGGCATGTGTTTACAGCGTAATTTGGCTTGAAGGTTTATTCAGTGGGCCAAATTAAGTATTAGGTTTGCTGGAAGTTGAGATGATGAAACTAACAGTATGGATGCAGCATTTACTCTTACATGCAGGATTAATACAGCCGAGTGGCCTGGACGCTCGCGGTATACTTGATACCGAGTGCTCGCGGCGTTTCCGAGTGCCCCCGAGTGCTCACTGCATCCTGAGTAGTCATCATATCCCAAGTACGAAGGTGCTCGCAGAAGTTCCCGAAGACCCAAGCAGTTGGAGGTGTCCCCGAGCGCCCACGCCCCGAGCACTACGCCATCAAGTCACGAGCGGTACCTCTGGGTATTCAACAGTGGCGGCCCCGAGCAACATCGGCCCCGAGTACTGGTGATACCGAGTGACCCAGCCCCGAGAAGGTCTCCAGCCCCGAGGGGTTTTTTCCCGAGTACTCGGCGGATTCCCGAGCGGTCCAAGTTCGTCCCCGAGCACCCGCGAAGGACCATCTTCAGCAAGTCTGAACTGCAGTACTATCCTTCAAGACTTACCCGACGCCAGAGACTTCAGCTTGAGGCGCAAGAAACGCGGCGAGGCAATCAAGGAGAGTCCTACAAGATTTGGAAGTCTATCCAGTTTGTTAAGGAAGGATATCCCGTGCGCCGAGAAGAGTCCGGATGTCGGCGTCCGAAGCAGTTAAGATTTGGAAAGCTATCTTGGTTTGTATGGAAAGTTACATGTACGGTAGAATCCAGATCTTTTAAGCAAGGAAAGAGATATATTTGTAATCAGATTAGGATTAGGAGTCCGAACCTCCTACGGGAAGACCAGCCGCCCTATAAATATGTAAAGGGTGACGGCCGATTAAAGACATCCAACAATCGATCAAATCAATCTTTTACCTTTTATCTTTTATCTTAGTAGTAGATCTTTGCTGTTTTGCGCCGTAAAACAGTCGTTTCTTCTTCACGTAAGTAAGAAGATCTTTGTTGCTTTGCTCGGAAAGCAATCGATCGTCGTACGCGTAAGTACGATAGTTATCCTTTGTTGCTTTGCTCGAAAAGCATCCGTTTATCGCACACGTAAGTGCGGTTGGCGACTCCACTTTACCTAGGTGTTCCACGGATCCAATTTCGTGCGAACAACTTCATCCTCGATGGTCACAGCGGTCCATCCCCAAGTTATTCTATTTTGAGAATTACCGAGAATCCTTTTTCTTTACTAAAAACCTAGTTTTTCTTCTATGGCGGGGCTAAGCAGTACATATGTGTATTCTACCTCTAGGGTTTCCCGATATTTTCTTCGGAATATATATAGTCCTTAGGGCGACAAGGAGTCGGAGTCGGACTAAGGTTTCTATTATATCGGACATAACTATTGCTACATAAAATACCGATTTTCTATCACATAGCATGCATGTTTTGCAAACAAAATAATTATTTCACAAACATGGGATTCAACATGATCAAAGAAGAAGAGCTTGCCTGGCAATATTGGCCGGTTCTCGATCTCGAACTTGGTGTGATAATCGTCTGCGAACCTTTGCGCGATCCGTCGTAATGTCGGAATCTACACGTCGAAAAGCATCAAAGAATCACTGACGCGAGGAAGAACCAAAATAACATTGAATGAGCAATCTGCCTCATGTCATACGAATACGGCATGATTGGTTACCTACTGATTGGTGGAGGTTCTTGAAAGCTAAAGGTCGGTTTAGGTTAACATTGCAAGAGCATTCACCTATAGACCCTGTGGCGGCTATGGTTTCTCGGACTTCCTTCGCATTTGGGTCAACAACTTTGGGTTTTCATCTTCCTATTAACATTTTTTATTTATTTCTTTCTTAAGTGCTGGACTTTGGTTTTAAAGAGAAGAGAAAAAGATTCCGAGCAATCTGATATATAACATGAATCAGTGTTTCATTGATATGAAGGAAGTCCATGTTCCTAAATTTTGTTTTAGAATGGCTCGATCTTTAGCTTGTTTTGTGCCATTAGATCTTAGTACACCTGGTAGTATAATGTGTACATATAGAAGTAACTACTTTGGTGCTCTAGACTAGATGTATGCAGCATATACGCCACATAGGAAGAAGGGTTTTAACGGCCCTACGCCTACTCGACTTTGTTTTGGTTTAAATAGTTAAAGGATTGAAATTTTGTTTAAATCACAAGTTCCTAAATGTTTTTAAGAGCTTAAAACCAGAGAGCCTTCCTCAAAAACCGGCCAGGCAGGCGGCGAACCGGCCGGGCCATCGAGCTATGATTCAAATAAAAGAAGGAACTGGTTTCAGGAGGTTTTACGTTTTTCCCCCAATTGGATTTACGCCTTACCAGTGAAGGAAACAGAACCCTTAAGAGGCGCTTCATCTTGCTTTGGCAGTGGGTCCAGCAGGGCTTGGCCCACTCGTCGGCCAATTACCAACTTAAGGAGGAAAGCGGCCTAGCTAGCAATCGGTCCCGAGGACTCTGCCGCTCGGGGCAGAGCACCCTAACAACCGGCGGCTGGGCCTTCTGAGGGATAGGGCGTTCGGCCAGCGGTCGATGGCGGCAGATAGCGGCGCCCGGAGCGGCGACCTCGGTAGGAGCCAGCGTGGCGGCCGGCGGCGAGTAGGACGGGGCGGATTTCCGCTGGCAAGCAGCTCGAGAGCTCGAAAAAAGCAGGTGGCATCCCTTAGCCTAGTGCGGTTGAAGAGAGGGCGCAGGAAGGTGGCGCGGAGCGATGGTCGGCCTGTAGCGGGCCTCGGGCGGCGGCGTTAGGGACCAATCCCATCGGGAAGGGAGGGCGGTGGCGCACCTCACCGTCGGTGTGAAGCGGGGCTAGGTCTGTGCCGGTGGCCGCGGTGGGAAAAACTGGTGGTGGCAGGTCTCGTGGGTAGCGGCGGCGCGGATCCGGCCGGTGCTCCGGAGCTCCCTTGCTGGTGGAGCTGGTTGCGGACGAGGTCTGGTGCGGCGGCGGTAACGCATGGCTCATCGGCGAGGAGGGCGGCGCGGATTTTGACCCGGCTCCAGTGGGGCTTGAGGCAGGCGGGGCGACGGCGGTTGGCGAGGGGGCTCGCTGGGCCAGAGGAAGAAGCGGTGGTCCGGGCCACGCGGGGCGGAGTGGAGGCGGACCTCACCTGTGCCGACGGCAGGAGGCGTTGGGGAGCTCGTGGCAGCTTAGGCAGAGAAGAAGAGGGGGAGTTCTGCGGCGTGCTGTTGAGGGAGCAAGGAATGGAGCTGGCTTGAGGAGCCCTGGAGAAAGTCGGGAGCCACTTAGCTTTAAGAAGGGAGCAGAGAGGAGTAGGAGCTCATGGGCACGGCGAGAAAATGGGGAAGAAAAGCTGGCAGAGGGTGAGCTTGGAAAAATATCTAGGCAGCTCTTGCTCGGGTTGAAGAG
Source organism: Stipa capillata (assembly GCA_019208055.1). NCBI lineage: Eukaryota > Viridiplantae > Streptophyta > Magnoliopsida > Poales > Poaceae > Stipa > Stipa capillata. Next base: position 100,676 of record JAGXJF010000622.1, read on the forward strand.
AGAAAATGTAGCAAAGCAGCTCAGAGATGAGTTGTGCCCTGCGCATTGATGGCAGGTGTTAATGTTGCTGCTGCTAGACAATGGAGGTAGGCGCCGAACCCTATGGGGAAATTGATGCAGTGCGGTGTGGCTATAAGATGGAAGAGAAACGACGCTGGCCGCGGTAGGAATCTAGGCAAGTTTGACACCGACTACTGCAGGAAACAATAGAGCAGAGCAACGTGTTCAAGGTGAGCAGGGAGAGAAGATGACTGCACGAGGGGAGAACTAGTGAAGTGCTGTGGAAGCATAGAGGAAATTTGGCACCGAATTCTGTTTGGGAGATGACGTGCCTCGGTAGAATTTAGGGATTATTAATGAGAGAATTTAATTCATGTCAGGCTGGCGATTTTCGAGTAGATGATGGGACGAGTCAGGGACGGATTTTTAGTAGGATTAGGATTTAGCTACAATCACCTAGCGGAATATGGTTAAGGTTTTGAGTACTCAGTTAACGGCATGAGAGTTCCTGATTTGAGTTTGGTATTTCTTGGGCACGGATAGTTCCAAAGTTCAATAGATTAGAGATGTATATATATATATACATATATATGTATATATATATATATATACATACCGAGTGGTTTGAGTAGGAGGCAAGGTCCACATGGTATAGATGGGTGTAGATATGGTGTAGATAAGGTGTCGGAGTTTATTCTTGCTCGGAAGGAGCGAGCTAAGGTTCAGAGTGTATGTGCTCACATACACTCAGAAATTCGAGTGTATATGTGGTGGCAATGAAGTTATGATAGATTTAAGAGGTTGTGGTGGGCTAGGGTTTGGGGAATATCTCCGGTACATTCATATGCGTTGGATTGCAGCAGAGCCGAACAATGGTTTAGGGTTTTGGTCTGCAGCTCGGGACAAAGGAATTAAGGTCTTGCGTATATGCACATACACGAAGGCAGTATGTATGTGCGCATACTCACGATATGACCTAGCAAGGTAATTGGCAGAAAATCACGGCATTTGGCAGAGGCTTGTGCCGTATATATGCTCGATGTTGCAACGTTGTCGCATGGTAGACGAACATACGCACATACACATGTGGGTACGTATATGTGGGAAACTGCAGGTTTGCATATACCGGCTTATGAATAACCCGTTAGGGTAGAAGACGGGCGGAGGTCGCCTTGCGTCGAGGGACGCATGGTGGAAACGGATGAAGAGATAGTCGATGGAAATTTTTGATCACATGTGTTGAGAGAGAAGGAGATCACATGGTAGCTATATCCGTCGACGGTATCGTTGCGAGAGAGACACAAAGTTTTTAATTAAGTTTGTTATGAGAATATTGTTGTTGGTGCAAAAAGTTTTTTTTGCCCTAATTTTCGGGTTTTGGAAAATCGGGGTGTGACAAGCCGCCTCCGCCGAAGTGCTGCTGCCGCCGCCGATGGATATGCACTCCTCCGCGCTCCATGGATCCCGCCGCCACCTGCTCCACTCCCACTGCCGTCGGGGCCGCCTCCACTGCGCAAGCCACCGCCACTGAGGTCGCCTCCACCGCGCCCACCGTCGCCGAGGTCGCCTCCACCGCACAAGCCGCTGCCACCACCTCCTCCTGGCACTCCGGGGCCACCACCTCCTCCTCGCACTCCGGCATGCCCGGGTAAGTCACTGTCACGTTTGTTCAATGTAGAATGCAATATAGTTCATAGAAACAATGCAGTCAAAATTGCAATGTAGTTCATAGAAACAATGTTGTTCAATGTAGAATGCAATGTTGGTCACTGTCACGGTATTATTTCATAGTGAATCCAGTCAAGGGTTTGTACTATTCAGAGATGATAAGGAAAGTTGATAAATATTTGATTACTGATATTACACTGGTTTTAGGAATATTCTCTCAAGTATTTAAAAGAGGGAGATATAGGTTTGTAGACTTTTGGGAAGAGACAACATAGGAAAAGGAATAGGATGGAATAAAGAAAGGGAAAGGATGTGAGACTTGGTCACATTAGCATGTGACTAGGGTTTATTTTTGCACAATACCAAACCCCCGCATATTTCCCTCTTGCCTTGTTGATGACAATATCCAGATGCTGGTTGGAGGGAAAGGGACTAGGAGGAGAGTTTCCAAGTTCATAATTTAAGAAGAACCCAAATATAAACACAAGAGCAATTAGTTCCAATCAAAAATACAATAAGAATCCAAAACTTTTAATAAATCATAATTTCCATAGTGGAAAGTGGACAATGTTCTTATTTAATTCAATTATCTTACTTATAAACCTAAGGCTCTGGTCTGTTCAAGCCTGGGGACGAGGTCGAGGCCGAAGTTGTACCGCCATCAAAAAGGCAACGCGAACCAAGAATGGGGAACAAGTTGTCGACGCAGACCTTAGTCATCACGAGGGTCGATCCTGACACAGGCGTACCATGTGAACCAACGAGCTCGGCGTCGAAGTTCAACAACACCTGTGGGGTGCTTGTACGGGAGAACATCCCGATCACTACTTCCGATTGGAACCAGGTGCCTCGATCAAAGATAGATGCCCTGTTGACCTCGCTGTTTAACCTGTTCGAGGTCCCGGAGCACCTTAAGGAGACGGTGAAGCACCATGACGAGATCACGATGTGTAATGCTCACAAGAACTGGAGATACACTGCGACCAAGGAGTACGTGATGAAAAATCACCATCTGGGAAAAAGATGGTCGAAAGTAACTGATAAGCAGTGGGACCAATTCGTCGCCTCGAGGAGCACTGACGAGTTCAAGGCCAAGAGTGAGAAGAACAAGGAACTGCGCATGAGGAATAAATTCAACCACAACGTTGGCAGCCGTGGGTACGCTAGAATAAAGAGTAAATGGGAAAAAGAAGACGATGCACTACGAGCGGCTGGGAAACCAGTTCCGTTCGAGGAAATATCGGAGCCTCGCGCCAGAAACTGGGCGAGGGATCACACGAAAGTGAACCCGACGACGGGGGATGTGACGTTCCCCAACGACGAGGTCCAGGCGGCGTCCAATCGATTGGTACTAACTCAACCTATCATGTCAATCCATCGTAACTAGTTTGTTTCCTAAACGCTCGATAGTGAAATACGATACGTCTCTATTGTAGATACAGTTGAGCCATCAGGAATCCTCTCAAGACTCTGTACATTCCGAGAGGTGGCAAACGCCTCTATCGGTTGCTCTAGGAAACCCGGAGAAAACTGGGCGTACACGAGGTGTTGGTGTAGCCGCTACATGGGATAGAACCTTTCCCAAATCACCTGATGCCGCCCGCCGAAGGAAGAGGAGCAGGCACGATGCTTTAATGGAAGCGATGATGGAGAAGGCGAGAGAGACGGCGAGACAAGAGATCAGCGAGGATTTCCTGAGACGGTCGGAAGAGGCGGCACGAGAGGCGGCAAGGTAGGAGTTCGCAAGGTTATATGGGGATCTCCCACCCATGCATCGTGCACCGAACGTTCCTGGAGGGAGCAGTTGCGGCTCTACCAACGCGGCCACCTCCGATGGGGTAGCTGCATCATATCCGTGTGACAACTTAAACGTAAGTTCATGGTACTTAGTAGAATCTTTCGTACACATCCTATATTTTAAACATTGCCCCAATGGCCACAGGTGCAGGTGCCCACGAAATGCCGATTGGTATATCCTATGCCGGGCGCCAGTGTTACCGTCGCACACGGCCTACTGATGCCAGCTTCTTCGGGGGCCCTGACGCACCATCAGTTAACACCGCCAGACATGGTGAAGGTACAGGTGGATAGGGTAGTTGCGGAGTTCAGTGCCATGACTGTCCCTGTACCTCCTGAAGAGGATGCCACCACGCTAGGACAATGCCTGATGACCTTCATCCAGTGGCCGAAGGCTCAAGTGATTGTAGAAGGGGCCTCGACTCGCACATCTCTGGCCAGCGCCTCTTCATCAACCCGGATATCTCCTTTGGCCTTGAGCCAAACACATCTGTCATTCGACCGGAGAGATGAAGACTCGATGCCAGCCCATGAGGACCCGGTGGCACATGACACCATTATGGAAGTTGAGCCGGCACTTGTCGACGCACCCGAGCCACCGAGAAAAGAAAGACGCTCCAAGCATAGGTAGGACCCGAAGAATACCCTACTGCCAACGGAGCCCGTTAGTGCGCAAGGTGCCGCGAAGACTTTATCTCCAGGCACACTTCACGGAGCTATGAAGGAGGCATTTGCCGGCCCTACGCCTAAGGAAAACATAATACGTACGGAGAGTGATCCAAGTGCGGCCCAAAAAGCTCCAAAGAAAAGGAACACCAATCGGGGCGGCACAACAAAGAGGTTAGCAAAATAAGATAGAGCCGCTAAATCCCTGTCGTACGCATCAACTCCTGACGTACAACAGAAAGCAAGGACAGACAGCTACATTCCCGGTCAGCCGCTCCTTCCAAACAATGAAATACAAACTTTGGGAGCGGAGGTAAAACTGCTGCATGACATGATCGTGCTACATTCGAGTCAACCGGATCGATTTGTATCCTTTATCAAACTTGAAGTGCCAGAAAGTTACCACTTTTATCGAGAGTTTGACAGTCCTACATTCAAAGTCGACTTTGAAGCCGTCTGGAGCATGTATAACCTGAAGAGACTAGACACCAAGCTAATGAGGGTCTGGACACTCTGGCAATCCAAAGAGGCCAGGCGTAACAAAGCGAGCATTGGGTTCATCGATCCATGCATCTTGCACGACCGCCAAATCGACGACGCATTTGAGTCAGCCGTTGATTTCATCTCCCAGGCATGGCTCGCGCAAAGGGACAGTGAAATGATAATCTTATCGTACAACCCTCCGTGAGTTCTTTACTAATTGTGTCTCAGGCGTCGAAAAGGACTACCGCCTAGGGACTTCTCCAAGATTCGGCGGTGCGTTGACGAGGCGTACGCCAAATTTAGGGCAATGAGAGGGACGGCGCGCTAGAAAAAGTCAAATCCTAGGTTCAGCCACATGTTTGACTTCCCGTGCAGGCAGCAGCCGGTGAATAGCGTGACATGTGGGTTTTATGTGTGCGCGCACATGGACGCGATGGTCCGTCACTACAACCCACTTTCCAGTGAAAAAGATTCCAAGGACTACCTGGCTCTCGACTACGACTACTTACGAGATCAATGCCGCATGAGAGATGTGTTTGCATACTTCTTGAACCAATATGTCGTCCGGCCAGGCGGTGAATTTTACGCCGGCGTAGAGCTGCCCCCCACCTCCGAAAAATGTTGATTTATTGATAACTTAGTTCATATTTGTATCTCTGTTCTCTTCAATGCAACATTGCTATGGTGCTATGTATGCAGGATATCTTTGAGGTTAATCGATCCACTACTCCGCAACAACATAGAACCTCGACGACATATACATATGTGTGTGATTTTTCATATATTTTTGAATGTGTTGTAATGTGGTTTGTGATTTTGTGATGCTCTGTGATGTTGTTATTTCAATTATTTGTGATATATACTTTGTGCCAGTGCCTCGCAGCTGGGGCTGCTGAGAGGCTGTGTAGCTAGGGCTGCACGGCTGGGACTTTTTTTCAGAGGGCATGGCTAGCAAATCCTGAGGCAAGCCAGCAAAACAGGTTTATGTAGGAACCAGGATAGGGTCATTACTGACGGGCGTTAAAAATAGAGCCATCAAAGGTAACTTTCAGAACTGACGGGCTACTGTAGACAAACCGTTAGTGATATCTAACCACTCTGACGGGTCGGAATAAACCACCCGTCACAGGTAACTATCTTCGCTGACGGGCGTTACAAAGAGAGCCGTCAAAGGTAATTATTAGTGCTGATGGGCTCCTGTGGATCACCCGTCAGTGATATCGGATCACCGGTCACAGGTAACTGTCTTCACTGACGGATGTCTTTTTCCGCCCATCAGGGATGACTTCGTTCGGTCCTTTCCAGCATCATCTCTGACGGACCATGACAAATAGCTGTCAAAGATAGAAGTCATGACTGACGGTCGACTAGACCTCACCTGTCAGAGATGTCTTCTGCAGGTCGATCATGCGGTCCTCTCCACAGTCATCCCTGACGGGTCCGTATTTCCCGCCCGTCAATTATAACGTTCTTTCTCTGACGGGCCATGGACCCGTCAGCGGTAACTTTTGTTACCACTGACGATTGATTGCTGACGGACTGCCTGCCCGTCACAGATAGACTATATCTGCCCGTTAGTAATCACTTTTTCTGTACTAATGACGGAATACTTAGGCTTCTGTTCATCCACTTACACAAGAACCAGCCAGCTTTGGGTTATCACGTCACCGCTCTTTCCAAGAGTTATGACGCATTCAGATCCTTTTCTCGGGACGTACCAGCGTTCCATTATATTTGCCATGCACACTGAAGTACGGAACACATGAGCATATCAACGTAGAGAATTGGTGGGAGATTTGCCTCGGCTATCCTACTGCAGTACTGCTGCTAAATTCGGAAAAATGACACAAACGGCCCCGCTCGCGGGGCAATGTCAAAAAAATCACCGCGATTGCACCGACAGACGACACGTATGAGTTATCGCGCTCGCCGGCCACGACAGGGTCTTGTCGCGGCGTTCGGCTGCGACAGCCGGTCTGACCGGCGTGACTGGCCTGGTTGTCGCGGTGAGCACTGCGGTTGTCGCGGCACCACCCGGACCTGTCGCGGCCGGCGAGTGCGATAACGGGCACGTGTCGCCTGTCGGTGCAATCGCGGTGACTTTTTTAGCATTGCCCCACAAGTGGGACTATTTTTGACATTGATCCCAGTCACGGGGCCATTTGTGCCATTTTTCGGCTAAATTCTGACCAATGCTATGCTCAGTATTGCACCGTGGTTTCAATATACTGGAGTATCTCCAATATAGTTTCACAAAATATCATATGGATCAGGACAACGAAAGCTGAGAAAAATTATGGCTTCGAGACAAAAGAGCGTGCTCTCTCGTACGGACGTACCCTAACTGGTCAAATATTTTATTAATGGATTCCTGCATTAGCTCGGTCACAACTTCACAATCCCATTTGGAGTGTGTGTGGCAGTGCTAGGAGTAGTACTCGTATTTGCGTGTGCTGTGAACTTGTGATTACTGAAGTGTCGGAGCAGAAGAGATCATGGTTCAGGATCTATGACGATGTGACAATAAATCCTGGTCGATGGTGATATCAAGACGAAGCTCACCTCATAAAGAATCTGCCCTCTTTTTTTTCTCTTCCCACACGAGTCACATCAAAAACAATGAAGACTTGTGCCTGCTCCCGGTGTAACCATCGTGACGATCGATCTACACAAATAGGCCAAAAATCACATAAAAAGCAAATTAAGACCGTGCCTGGTCTTGGTGTAACCATCGTAATTACTCCGTGTTCTGAATCTAAACAGCGAGCTACAGAAAATCTGCTTGAAAATTTGCACAAGGAACAAGGTTTAGGTAAACAAATTAAGGCCGGTTAGAGCTAGTGGTCTTAACCAAAAACAAAGGGATACAGGGACTGGGTTATTGATCTTCAAAAAAATATTAGCTAGGGTTTCCAATTTTGCTCCTAATGTATCCATAAACAAGATATTTGTTCAAGAAGGAACCCTTCGGGGAAACAGGCCAACAATAAGCTCCATGTCAAGATTAATAGAGCAAGTACAGTGCAGTGCATCTCCAAAGACCAGATTTCCCAGTCACACTACAGTACATGACATGTGGGCCACAAAGATGGGCTAGTCCGCACAGGATGATATCTGGTCCTGACCGACAGGTCCTGCAGAATGGTGTGGTGTAAATAAACAGTTGATCTCACTCAAGTGGCACGAGAGCACAAACAAACAGGAAAGGTGGTTACAACATTTTAGGCTCCGTTTGCAACGCAGAAATTTCACACAAATTACACGGAAGATGGTTAAATTTCTGCAGGATCAAGAAAAAAGGAATTCCCAAGTCCTAGGCACGGCTTTAGTTTGAAGTCAGAAAGGAGAGAACGACTTCACGGCGGACTTGGGAGGAACCGGACTATTCAGATAAAAAGATCATGTCACTTTCGGAACCGACGGGCGAACAAAGCGCACCCAGATGATCAACATCACAGCACGAAGACAAGCGAGAGAAGAAGAGGAAAATTTCGCCCATCCATCACCCCGGCGAAAACGGAGAGAAGGAGGGGAGGCTTGTTTCTTTTCTTGGCCCCAAAATGTCATTGTTCCAGGAAGCAATAGTTACCACATTTGTACAAGCAAAGCTCATCATCTTTCTGCCTAATCCCACGCGACAAGCTACATATAGACATGGACATGGTTGTAGTAATAATACCAAAACAGGAGGACACCAGCAAGTCAGAAACCAGCTGAGCATGCAAGAGCTATACTACCAGCTATAATATTATGCTACTAGCAGCTGCCACTGTACAGATTAAGCTGCATGCCACCTCTCATCAGTAACCAAAAGAGATCCCCCAATGGAAGCAAAAACCATTAATATCCATATGAATGTCCATGCTTAACGAACTAGCTGCTGCTAAATGCTGCCGCAACACTAGCTATGTGAGTAGTGGTGGTGGTGGTAGCTGCTGCTGCTGCTTCTTCTTCTCTGCAGAAATCAGAATGGCGCCGAGAGCACCCTCTGCAGGGTCCTCTTCACCGGCACCTGCACCTCCACTGATTCCCTCAGCTGCCGCCGCCCGGATCGACCAAGAAGAGAGACGAGTTAGTAACTGAACAAGAAGTGGTCGCGAAAGATTCTTGGCAAGAGCGGCGAATTCTGGTCACCTGCTCGTACTTGACGCGGAGCTTCTCGTTCTCCTGCTGCAGGTGCTGCACCTCCGACTCGAGCTGGCTGACGTAGGCCTGCTTGCGTGCGCGGGAGCGCGAGGCGGACTCGCGGTTTTTGATCATGCGCTTCTTGCGGCGGTCGGTGGTGCCGCCGCCTCCGCCGGCTCCGGCCCAGGCCACGGTGGCGCCGCCGAGGCACATCTCGCGCTCGAGCGCACGGCGGGTGGGGCCGGCGTCGTGGGGGGGCAAGGTGGGGAAAGGCCGCAGCGGAGAAGAAGGACGACGGGGACGCGGCCGCATTGCGGTACCCTGCGCCGCCGTCGAGGCAGGCGACGAAGCCGCCGTCGCCGGAGTGGAACGGGGAGCCGCGGACGCCGGAGGCGGCGAGGAGGTGGAGGCGGGAGTTGAGGCTGAGCGCGGTGGAGATGAATCCGCCGGCGGCGGCGGCGGAGTGCGGAGGGGGTGAGGCGCTCGGGCTGGTGGTGATGGCCCACACGTCGTCCTCGTCCTGCATGGCCATGGCCGCGGGCGGGCGGCGCGGCGCGCTCGTGTCGTGTGAGTCGGCGCGTTTGGTTTGGTGCGGCCGCTTCGTTTGCCTATTCTGGCCGAGACACAGAAAGGAATATGTAGATTGGTTGCTAGGTCTGGTAGGTTTTTAGTATAGTAGTAGTAGTAGTAGCTGAGCCTGTGAGGGGGGAGGTGAGCTCGGTCACTGCTCACTCTGGCCAGTGGCCGCGCGACGAGTGCGCGTGGGCGCGCCCGCGCTCGCGCGTTTGCCAGCTGAGCAGTGTCAGCACTGCCGGTCGACCGTGTGCTAGGGTGGGAGGGCCGGCGCTGGTCAAATGGCATCCAGTCTTGTGCGGCTCTGGTCGGGGCCCTCCCTTTCTCCCGGTAGATTCACTTGATGTCTAGCTAGATCGAAGTGAAATTTCAGAACAACTGCCAAGTTCGCAGCTTACGTGTAAGCTCGCATATCCGTCTTCCGGTATGTGACATTTTCCATAATCTGCGAAACAAGGATCCGTGCTTAACTGCGCGTGTCCAGAGAGTATAAGTAGGTAGTGATAGTGCTTTTCTTTTTGGAGGTGATAATGACAGTTAATCCTGCAAAAGATCTTTTGCCGTTGGTACGCAAAGGGGCCAGGGGCGTTTCCATTTGGAACCTGGAATGGAATTTGCCCACCTGCCCTGAAAGCCTCGACAATCTGACGTACTAACAAATTTAGTTCAAGAAATAGTAAAATAGAAAAACTAGTTGAACAAACGAAATTATCGTAATCTACAATCAAAGCAAAGCGGGAGAACTCGGAGTTTCACCATGGCACGCGAACCAAGCTGCGTCCCAAGAGGAGACCAAATAAATCGGCGACGTTGCAAAAATTTACACTACAACACGCTAGCTCGGTCGTGGTCGTTCTGGGCCAGGCCCACCATTGTCAGTGCTGCCCAGCTTTGGCCTGTCCACGGTACAACCCCTCATATGGGAGACCGTCCTTTCTGGAAGAGTGCATTTGAAGCCTTTGCCTCTCCTTAGAGCAACTCTAACCCATCCCTAATAATTCCTTAACTCCCAAAAAACTGAAATTATTGAGAGTTAGACCCATCTAACCCATCCCCAATACATGTCTAACTCCCAAAAAAATTTTGGGAGCTCTCAAAAAACTCCCCCTCCCTCCCAAAAAATTGGGAGTCTGAGCTCCCTCCCAATCCCACTCCCAATACCTCTTTTTTTGGCGGCAGGACAATTCCGCTCCCAACCGCCACCTCCCGCCGCCGCCTATCTCCGCCGCCGGTGGCCCTCCGACCACGCTGCTGGCTCCGGCGAGCCGCGCCACCCCCGCCGCCCGTCCCCGCCCATTCCCAGCCGCGCCGTTGCCTATCTCCGCCTCCCGAGCCGCCCCGGCCACCGCCGCCTCCCGCCTCCCGCCTCCCGAGCCACCGCCGCACACGCCTGAGGCGCCGGGCCACCGTCGCCCGCGCCCTCGCCGATGCCCGCGGAGCTGCAGCGAGAGGCGGCGATGGCGGCGCGCGAGCGGCGGCGTATCCAAGCGCGGGAGTGGGGGGAGGGGGGAAGGCGGCCCACCGGGGCGTCGCCCGGCAGAGGAGGCGAAGGGCGCGGCGGCACCGGTGGCCGGCAGTGGCACGGGAGTGGGGGGAGGGGGAAGGAGAGGACCGGCAGGGACGACGGCCGGCGCTGGTGGCGGAGGCGGTCGCCGGCGGCAAGGGCGAGCCCGCCGAGGCGGCGGCGGCGGAAGAGGAGAACGGGGAGAGAGAGAGGGGGCGGTGGCGGGGGAGTGCGGGGCTAGGGTGGCCCGAGGTGCCCCCTACCCCTTTAGATCTAAGGTTTTTTTTTGCATATATGGGCTGTAGGTTTTCGCCTTCTAATAGTAAAGACGTATTTTTGGTATACGTGTTCCCTCAGAAATTTTATTAGAAGTTAAATTTAGGAGATGAGTTAGATACCACCTGTTTGCAGCATAATTTGGCTTAAGGATTTATTCAGTGGGCCAGATTAAGTATTTAAGTTTGCCGAAGGTTGAAATAAGGGGTTAACAGTATGGATGCAGCATTCACTCTTAAATGCAGGATTAACACAGCCGAGTGGTTTGGACGCTCGCGGTATCCTTGATACCGAGTGCTCGCGGCGCTTTCCGAGTGCCCCCGAGTGCCCGTTGCATCCCGAAGATACAAAGTGTTCGCAGGAATCTATTGAAGCCCCGAGCACTCGCGACCCCGAGCGTCATCGACCCCGAGCACCATCGACCCCGAGCACTCGTACTCGTGCGCCCGAGTACTGGCGTTCCCAAGTACTAGTGGACCCGAGTACTAGTAGTCCCGGGCACTGGTAATTCCAAGTACCAGCGCGTCCGAGTACCGAGTACCCGGGCCCGTATCCCCGAGTACTGGTGTCCCCGAGTACTCAAGTCCCCGAGGAGGCACAAGTCGGACAGAGCCGGGTCCCAGCAGAATCAAGCCACGATGCAATCAAATCAACCCGACGAATCACCAAGACTTATCCGACACGGAGACTTAGGAAGGGAGTTTCAGAAAGGAAAGAATTGATTACGAACTCAGAAGGACTCTCGGTTCGTATGGAAAGATGTCTCGTACTCGGGAAGGAGTCCTGAGCGATGGAAAGTTATATGTATAATAGATCAGGATCCTTTTAAATAAGGAAAGATTGTATATCTGTAATCAGTTAGGATTAGGAGTCCAGATCTCCTACGGGAAGACCAGCCGCCCTATAAATATGTAAAGGGTGACGGCCGATTGAATACATCCAACAATCGATCAAATCAATCTTTTATCTTTTATCTTTTCTTAGCAGTAGATCTTTGCTGTTTTGCACCGGAAAACAGTCGTTTCTTCTTCACGTAAGTAAGAAGATCTTTGTTGCTTTGCTCGAAAAGCAATCGCTCGTCGTACGCGTAAGTACGATAGTTATCCTTTGTTGCTTTGCTCGAAAAGCATCCGGTTATCGCACACGTAAGTGCGGTTGGCGACTCCCATTACCTAGGTGTTCCGCGGATCCAATTTCGTGCGAACACCACCCTCCCAATACCTAGAAATTTTTGAGAGTTAAGTTTTGGGGATGGGTTAGAGTTGCTCTTACCTGTATGTACCTTTGAGCATTCGAGCTAGACAAATTTATAGAACACTGCAGGCCTCTCGGTTTTAGAGATGCGCAGGCCTGCTATACGTAGCTAGCTTCCAGAGGTGTACACATGTATACGTAGCTATCAATCTGAATCTAGTGTCCACATGTTCTTGCTGCTGCAGCTGTTGTTGGACACCATGAAATCGCTATTTGCGTCCGTGCACAGTTTTGGGCCGTGTTTAACTGTTCATATATATCCAGAATATTATATATATATATATATATATATATATATATATATATATATATATATATATATATATATCCAGAGTTGGTAAGGGACAACAGCCAGAAATGGGGTACCAGCGAGGCAGCGAACGCAGGTGCTCGTTGCTACCAGGAGCAGCCTACGCAGCACGTGGACGGTGATCAGCCGAGGTCGCGCTGTCCCGGGAAGAAGCGGGGCGAGCAAAGCGTCGGCTTCGTACGCTGAGAGGCACAGGCGAGCACAGGCGAGCCCAGCCGCCTTGGCGCGCACAGCAGGTTCGTGGGGCGCCTGACTGCGCGTTTTCGCGTCTTTTCGGGCCTTTTTTCTTTTGGGACGCCGCGCGAGGAGGTGGTGGCTGTCCATCGGCGCTCGTCTCGTACCTGCCGAGGAACGGGGCTGCGGTCGTCTGTCGTTGCCTTAGCTCTGCGTTGCCGGTGTGGGTGCGCAATGATGAGCGCATTTTTACAGCTTGTCGCGATCAGGGAAAGCAAGAACTAAAAATTAGACTGACGAGAAGGAGCGAAATCTACAAAATGTGTGTATACAGGTTCATAGTACCCTGGATTGCCTCCGCTAGTAATGAAAAGTACATCGAGGTAGCCTTACGACCGAGAGTAAAGCGTGTGTTTAGTTGGAAACTAAAGTTTGTCAGGATTTGTCATAACTTAGCTAAAAGTTTGGCACCTATGATAAAACTTGCTAATAGTTGATAACTTTATATAGCAATTGGTTAGAAGCCAACTGACATGTCAAATATTGACAAATCAACTTAGCGTTTGCGTGCCTATTGACTTATCAAAATTTAGCCTAAAATTAAAGCCAAACCAATTAACGGCTTATTTTATAAACTTGCTAAAACACTGATTTGTTAAATTTTGGTTACAAATTAAACAGACTCTTAGCCTAATATTTGGGTCATATAACAACTATAACTAGCCATACTTTTTTAGTCTCTTGACTCACATATCATAGAGTCGAATTATTTGACTAAACTTGTCACACTTGTGGCTCTATTTTCTTTTATGTGTGAAAAGAAAAATAGAGCCACAAATGTGTGTTTCCAAGTTAAACAAAAATAATTGGTATAGTTAGGCTCTCTTATGCTTCCACCAAGCAGGCTCTATGTCGTAGAAACTCACTTAGTTATAGATTTCTAAATTTTCGAGCAAGGAGTTTCTCCCTTAAAAAATGACAAAAGGAACTAGGGAGTTTCTTAATCCCGGTCATCACCAACTCGGCATGTTGCACGAAGGGGTCTCAACATGTAACTGAGAAGTACTACTACTGTGCTCACTCCGCCGGTTTGGGACTGCGGAGCACATGACAGGACGAGAGCAACAGATCAACAATTATACCGGGTAGTCGTCTCCCTCGAACGCCGTGGCCCGTGGGTAGCGCGACCGACTGGTGCAGACTGCAGAGGAACTCTGCTTTTGGTAAAACAATTGGGCATCAGAAATGAACGGGGCAGCGGCAGCATCACATCACATCAAATAAGTGGGCATCAGAAACGAACGGGCATCAGCACCGTATCACATGCATCCTGGCAAATGGCGTGGCAGGCACCCTGCACGCGGCACGTTTTCTGAGGAAGAAGGCCTGCCCTCTCAGTGGCGACGTCCCGTTTAGATTGGGCCAGAGACGTTTCGTCCCATTTCCCCTGCCTTTTCCACGTAGAAATTGTGGGCAGGTGGCATGAATGATCATGGACGCCGGACAGCATAGGCGGTCGCATCTCATAACGGCGAGATGGGACTGCCATACGTTGAATTTGCTCGTTTTGCATTGGAACATGACAGGAGGCAGCGGACTATTTTTTATAAATATTATTTTTAAAACCATAATTTCGAGATTTATACCTGTGGTATCGGAAATTTCAAAACTATAACCCGTTGGACGACAGGGGACTTATCGGTCGACCGTCAGACGACAAGCCCCAGTCGTCCGACCGTCGGACGACAGCGCACCGAAAGTTCACGGGAAACAGCGACAAGGTGGACAAGACGCCGGACAGGACGCCTGTCGTTCGACCGTTAGACGATAAGCCCCCTGTCGTCCAACGGTCGGACGACAGGGCATTTATTCCGCCCGCCCGTGCTTCCTTCTCGGCTTTACACCGCCTCAGCGCCTGTTCCCATTCTCCATCACCCGAGCACGAGCGCAGAA
>JAGXJF010000623.1:0-93418 GCA_019208055.1 Stipa capillata
AAAATGGGCGTTACAGTGTACTTGGGATCTCTAGGCCTGCTCTTGCTCGTACCAGCTTCATGATCATTGGCCATGGACCCCTGCTGAACAGTGATCACATTATCATTAGAATTGACCAGATTGCCCATAGTAATCGGTCATTTGCCGAGTTTGTTGATCTCCATCCTTTGCCTGCTGTCCGTTAGAACATCAGTACTCGACGTTTTAGCACACCACACCTTTCTGGCTAGTTGGCCCGAAGAAGTCGGTGATGACCGACTAGTGTCGCCGCCTAGTCGGTCCCGAGTGAGATGGTTGAACCTTTGTGTCGGCCGACTAGTATTGCCAACTAGTCGACCCCGAGTAGGATGAGTGAGCCTCTCACGGACGGGTCTTTTCAATGCAGTCCATCCTGGATGAAAGGCGTAAGGAACCATTGGGCGCTGCCCCCACCTTCTGTTGAAGTCGTTCATGTAAGGCATGCACGGAGGTGGTGCCATCCATGGAGTCGGCATCCATGGCCCATGTGGTCCGGCTTGATGCTGAAATCCTGGTCTTAGAGGTGATCTTGGGCGCTTTAAGCGTGATGGCTGATTAAGGATAGTACCGGCCGCTTGATTAGCATATTTGGAAAGCAACATATTGAAAGTCGGCTTCACTCGTTTATGTTGTACTTCAGCTTTGTTCGTCTTCCACTTGCCGACTTCCGGACTCTTGGGTTTGATGAATTTGGTCCGGGTACTCTCTGGCGTCTGTGGTTGCCCCCCGAGTACACTTGCATGGGTGTCCTCTTGTACTCGGGATTGCCCCCCGAGGGCATGATTTCTAATAGTGATTTTCAATATTTCTTTGCCATCGGGTTGTTTCTCAAGTACGATTTCTCTTCCCGAGACCTTGTCGATTTCCTTCTTCCTGGGTTCACCAATGACCACCTTATCTTTGTTAGCTGATTCGGCTATGTCGAGCCGAATCAATACCTTCTTCCCTTCCAAACCCATCACGTTCATCGGGAAGGGCTGCTTGTCGACTTGCATTTCGGCAAAATTCAATCGTCCATCATTAATAGCCGATTGTATCTGTCGCCGAAAAACATTACAGTCATTAGTCGCATGAGAGAAAGAGTTGTGATACTTGCAATAAGCTCGCCGTTTTAGCTCCTCAAACGGCGGTAAGGAATGAGATATCCTAATAACCCTGTCTTGCAGCAGAGAATCAAATATCTTATCGCACTTAGCTATGTCAAAGGTAAACTTTATCTCTTCTTCACGACTCTTGCGAGTCGGCTTGAGAGCATCACAAGCATATGGTTTGGCTTTGGAGGACCAAACGAACTCGGTGGTATATACATTACCCTCATCGCCCGAACTATTACTATCATACTCAACCATGTGCATTTTAGGACGATCGGGTTTGGATCTATGGACCTCTTTGAACTCTATACTCCGGCTTTCCTGAGCCAAAGCTTTTTGCAAGACTTGGTTGACACTCAAGAGTTCATAACCTTCTATTCGCTCTCTAATGTGAGTTCTTAAACCGGCAAGCACCAAGTCGGCTAAGTCTCTTTCGGTTATCACCAAGCTATAACACCGGTTTTTTACGTCCCTAAATCTTTTGACATAATCGGTGACCGATTCGTCATGTTTCTGTCTAACCGATGTAAGATGTGACAACTTGAGCTCATTGTCACCACTATAAAAATGATCATGGAACTTTCTGTTCTAATTGTGACCATAAAAGTATAGAGTCGGGTGGTAAAGCAGAAAACCATGAGAATGCGGTGCCAGTTAAAGATAAAGGGAATAAACGCACCTTCAACTCGTTTATGGAGTTCACTTCGCCTAACTGTGCTAGGTACTGACTGACATGTTCCCACGTAGTTTTTGTGCCTTCTCCACTAAACTTAGTAAAGTCAGGGAACCTTATAACCCGGGGGGTACAGGATTGCGTCGTAGTAGTCGGGATATGGTTTTTGGTACAGCCGACTTCTAAACTTCGGCTCGAGTCCGAAGGATTCTGAAAACATCTTCTTTACGTCCCTCCTTGAGCTTAGCTAAAATTTCATCCGAGGTGGACGAAAGTCGGCATGGGAGCGGCATGATGGCTGGACATGGGCGCGACTTGTAGTCTACTCGCCGAGTCGGGACTCGGCATTGACCTGATCATGCTTGTGCTTTTGTGTGGCGCAATCAGGCTCTGGTTCGGCTCCATCGCCGAACCAGGTATGCTCATAATCGGATTAGGGCTTGCGGGTAGGGCTACGAGTTGGTTGGTTTGGCTAGGACGTAAATTCAATGGCACGGGAGGCGCCGATGAATCTACTACCGAAGTCGGATTGGGGTTTACCATACTGGCAGCCGCACCAGCGATACCATTATATGATGGGCACGCATTACTCTTAGCTTTTGAGTTCTCCATGAACGAGTTATAAACAAGGATATTGCTTTCCGAAATATAACTCTGTATTTCGGCTATCTGTTCTGGAGAGAACGTGCTACTTACCGGAGTCTGAGCCTTCTTGCCGTGTAGAGGAGGGAGCTTGATTTCTCCAACCGGAGTAATGTTTCCTTGACGATCCTTCTTAAAATTCGCGAGGAACGTCTGTAGATCCTCCTCCTCCCGCTTCTTCTTGTATGCTTCAAAAGCTTGGCGATGTTCCTCCGATAACTCATCGTAGCCTGGCTTGATGATGTTATCGGTGCTGATCTCGCCGAGTTGTGGAATCTGGTTGTTAGACATGATGATTTCGTCCCCAAGCGGAGTCGCCAAAAAGTGTGTTTCGCACACGAACACGTCACCGTGTACCCCCGACGCCGAGCGCGATGCGCAGGACACGGAGCCGGAGGAGACTCGCCGGGAGCGCGATACGCAAGACACGCCGGCGAGTGCTTTTGAGAACCCGAAAACCCCACACCCCCGGGAGGGACCCCGTCAGGGAGCGCGGCAGCTATGGGCTGCTCTAAGTCGGCCTGACCGCCCTTAGAGCCTGGTGATTCGCTGCCGTTGAACACGAAGAACAGCGAAGTACGAGAAGCATAAAACAGGGATGGGGAAAATATAGTAGATGAAAAGATAATAGATTGATTGTTTCGATTGTGTGTTGTTTTCAATCGGCCATATACCCTTCATATTTATAGGGTACGCCCGGTCTTAGGACTGGAATACAACTCTGCGTCGTACATGATATAGCTTTCCATACAAACAAAGACTGTTTCCCTAATCTGATAATCTTGCCTGCCGTAGTCAAGAGTCCACCCCGTGCACGAGATATCTTTCCTAATCTGATCAATTTAACCGCCGTGATCTGGACTCCGCCTTGTACACGAGACATCCTTCCATATCAACCAGGAGACTTTCCAAATCTCGTACTTTCCTTTAAACGCCATGATCAGCCACTGTTCCTTGTGTCCCAAGTTAGGGTTCCTGGCACCAGAAAAGACTTCACAACAAACAACTCGGTGCCCCGATTCATCTGCGGGACAACTCGGGAATCATCACAACTCGGACGAGCCGGCACCGCTGGTACTCGGTCGTGCTATTTAGAACCCGTCCTGGATCTACTCGTGATCGCGAATGCTTGGGGACGCGAGTACTCAGAGACACAAGTGCTCGGGAACGCAAGTACTCGGGGCACGAGTGCTCGGGAACACGAGTACACGGGGACACAGGAACTCGGGAACACGAGTACTCAGGAACGAGTACTCGGGAACATGGGGAACTCGGGGTCCAGCACTCGGACTTTGTTGGTACTCGGGAGCGTTGCTCGGGATCTTCTGCTCGGGGACGCTGCAAACCACTCGGCGTGGGCCACGATTCGGTAACGCTGTAAACCTTATCCGATGCACCTGGGCCATTTTTGGGGTACTGCCAAATTTGGTCGTCAACAAAAATCTAACTAGAACAGTAAAGGGGAAGGGATGGAGGCCAGAAAACCTACCTTAGGGCCACAAAACTGCTACGGTTGCAGCGGTGGTCAACTCCGCTGCCTTCCGGCGACGACGGCGCCAAGTGGAGCAACTGATGGAGAAGGATACCAACATGGACCAGGTGGGGGACCGGCCCGTGGACCTCACAGATGTGGTGGGAACACCGCTGAGGAGCAGGTGGGACCGTCTCAGGGAAAGGCGCACCAGATGACAACGGCAATCCACCGGAGCGATGGTGTGCGCTCGGAAGGACCGAGCGGTGGTGCGACAGAGGAGAAATGGGGATGCAGAAGCCGGTGAAAGAGAGAGGGAGGAAGGTGGTGATGCAACAGCCAACACCGGACCGAGAGGCAGAGGCGGCAATGAAATCAGCGGCGGCGGCACGTGCGAGAAGAGAAGGGGAATCGTCCTGTGTGGGCATGCGTCGGGTGTGTGTGGTATAGAGAGAGGGTAAGAGAAAGAGGTGGTGGCCGAGTGTGCCAAGGCCAGCAGGTTAGATCAAACCAGGCCTGCGAAGGGCTTGGTAGGCCGGCCCGAAAAGAATTGTTTTTTTTCTTTTAAAAAAAATGGAGATTCAAACCCAATTTCCATTGTTTTCTCTTTCTTTAAAATAGACTAGTAGGGTACCCGTGCGTTGCTACGAAATAATAAAATAATGTATATAGACATTGAGTAAAATATCATTTTATTCAGTGTACACATGCATCAAGTGTTGTTTCTAATCAAGATGCGACAAACACCGGTTTTTTCTCATGTTTTGCCCCTCTCCATAGACTATGCACATCTCTTATATTTCCTTCATCCTCGCTGCACGTCTCCTTGTCCACTCCACCCCGTAAGAAGATAACACAACGTCTTTCTTATCCCTTCCTCTCTACTGCCAGTCCCTCAACTCTGCCTCTAGCTCCATCAATGATGCAATATGGCCGAGCTCCACTCCCTATCAATTAGCCATCATGCGCTACTGTTTTCTTCAACTTTGATGAATCTCCACATGGTTCTTGTCACCTTTGGCGTGAGATTTTAGCACATGGGCATCACCTTAATATGGATAATGAAGTGAGGGATGGATAACTATGCTAATATTCATCCCCTTGCATTCGGTGATGGCGGCGTTGACCTTATCAGCTGGCTTTGTCCCTAGCTCCGCTTCACTTCTAATGGCGTGATGGCTTCACTACTGCTGTGCCTCGCCCCCATTCGACTCTGTGTCACTTCATGTCGCTCCGCTTTCACGCACTACCGTCTTTCCATTTTTAGAATATCAAAGAGATCACTCCTCAGTTTCATTACTTGAATGAAATATGGTCCAAAGTACAAACAACATCCTATCAAAATAAACAGTAAACAACGCAAGCAATGCATGACACTTTTTCTAACAGATTATCACTCCACGCAGAGCTATGCTTTCCTACAGATTAGAAATATATTTAACATGCTCTAAAACCACTTCGAACATATATTTTACATCTTAGCATGACATGGTTTTCATTCATTAAATTTCTAAAATTTACACCCTGGTAGCTCATGTGAGACTGAAGTGTCATATCAAGTCGCAATCTTCATCACCGGGCTTAGCCAATGCTACCCGATATGTTGCCACACCCAACCAAGTTTCGCCTGGCCTGCTTCGCTCGTTTCTCATGGAGGATCGCCATGATGTGCTGCAGCTACCCGTGCTCGCCTACTTCCACAACGGGAGCTTCTACACGAGCTCCTGTGCCTGGCCCAGCTTTCACGCCGGCTGCCTCCGCCATGTCGCGGAGCTCCCGTGGTCGTGCTCTCCTTCGACTACCATCTTGCGCCTGAGCACCGCCTGCCGGCAGCTCACAAGATCGCTGTCACGGCCCTACTCTAGCGAGTACACGAATAGATGCATATATGACCGTGTGCACATTGTGACGCACCGCAACCCATCATGACTCATGTGCACGCACACGTACATGCAATGGCATCCTCGGCTCATCCAAAGCCACAACCAGACATCGTGGAGGACTGCCATGGTGTGCTATAGCTACTCAGCCTTTTTCTTTAACGGCATGGTCGTGCGCTCCGCGGGGCCGTCCTTCCTAGTGGGGTATTCTACATTGGCTCCTCCGTCTGGCCCAACTTCCACGCCAGCCACCTCCCTCCTCTGGCTCCTCGACCACATTGGATTCGTAGCTCGTCACCACAGCCGACTCACAATAGGTGTTCGTCTCCGGCGAGTCGGCTGGTGGCAACCTCGTGTACCACCTGACCCTCCAATTCGGCACTGCGAGGCTAGACCCAGTGAAGATTGTCAGGTACATCTTGCTCATGTCGGCATTCGTCATATCATCAACATCATTTTGTTAGAGATTTTTTAGGGTGGTGGTTAAGTGAATTTATTAAAAGTATTTATTATATTTAAGTTAGTTTGTTTGTAATTTTATTAGAGATTTTTTAGAAATGTGGTTAGCGGAGTTAGAGATTTTTTAGGAATGTGGTTAGTGGAGTTAGAGACTTTTTAGGAATGTGATTAGTGGAGTTAGAGATTCTTTTAGGAACGTAGTTAGTGGAGTTAGAGACTTTTTAGGAATGTGGTTAGTGGAGTTAGAGATTTTTTAGAAATGTGGTTAGTGGAGGAGAAGGTTAATATGGGAAGTAAAAGTGGCCTTGCGCTTGGAGCCGCTCGCGACGGCGCCTTTGACAAACATGCACATGCTGCTCGAAGAGAAGGACACGAGTAGAAGGGAGAAGACGGACTTGAGAGGCGGCGATGGATTTGAAGGAAGAATACGAGAGAAGGAGAAGGAGAGAAGATCTAAGATTTTGTTTGTTTGTTTGTTAGAGATTTTTAGGAAGGCTTGCTTGGTTGTTAGAGATTTTTAGGATGGCTTAAGTTAAAATAATTTCTTCTTCCTTGGAAAGAAATTAAAGATTAACTTAAAATTACAAGTTAGTTTATTTGACTTAAATATATTCTTCTTCTTTAGAGAAGAGAATGAAATTAAGATAAACTTTAAGTCACAAAATTTAAATTAAAAATTAAGTTAATTTCTTAAGTAAATTAAAATATGTTGGGAAAAAATGTTAACTCAAGTTAAAATCAACTAAAGGTTACCTAATTAATATTTTATGTAAACTCTAGTAATAAGAAAAGTTTAATTATTTGATTAATAAATATAAATAATTCATAAAACATTCAAGAAAATCATGGATCTTAATTCTTGCATTAAGATAAATTTTCCGTACATGCATTATCATGGCACTGCATTCATAATGGATTTTTCTAGAATAAGTCCTTATCAGACTTTATTGATTTCTTGCTAGAAGTTGGAGTTCAGCAAGTAGACCCATTGAAATCCATTTGCTATCCGTTACTAGGCAACTTTAGTTTCTTGTTCATATTCGTTGAGAACGTTTTACAAAATTTTCTCCTTGTCTATAGTATGCATAAAATGAAAACCTATTTTTTAAAGTGAATCAATTGATATTTGTGGATCGTTGATTTTTGGGCGTGATCATGGTGGGTGGTGGAACACTAGAAAGGTGTTGAAGGCACATTGGAAAGCGGGTTCCATCACATGTGTTTTCATATAAGGTTAAAGTAACCAATGATCGAGTGTGCTTAAGCGTCGAAGCAATCGCGCTTGCTACATACCCTGTATAGGTAGGGCTGAGCTAAAATACCTTTGTCCTAGGTCATACTCCACTGGGAAGGCAAGGCCTCAGTAGTTATATGCTAGAGTATGAACTACTAGGAAGATGTTAGTCGTTGGTGCTATCCACAGTACGTTGGACGCCATAGTACCAACATGAGACCGGTAGTCCTATGCGAGCTACAACGTGGGGTATGACTGAGCGGATAGTGAAATGGTGTTATGATCTAATGGTCTAGTTGTGCATGTGACGACATGAACGCCATGATTGTTGGTCATGTGTGGGTACAGTTGTGCACCTCTGCAGAGTGAAAGAAAGTGTGGCAATGTCGCTATGTTCCGGATTGGGACTACAAACACAGTAAGAAAGGAGTCCATCTGGGACTATATCAGCCTATGAAACATGAGATCATAGCCTGTTAATTAAAAGTTGATTATCTTAGCTTACAAAATGCATTTATTTTAGAGAACATCATTGTTCTCAGTAGAGATAGAGCATTAAACACCTCTTTGCTATTCTTGGACTTGTTGAGTACCTTTTGTACTCATCCCTCTATTCTAATTCCCTTGATTAGATTGTGAGCCAATAGTGAATCAAGACATTGTCTACGTCGAGGTAGATGACAAGGTATGAGAAGAGCAGGCACCGGTGAAGGAGGAAGGAGTTGACTACTATTTTGACTACACGGGGGAACGCTACAAAGTAGAAGTATAGGACATGTGAGCCGAGAGTTCTAGATATGGCTTTTGTTGTAACTAACAAGAAACGGTTTTAACTTCCCCACACTTTTGGGGATAAGTTTGTATAACTTTACTTGTTCTTCAGATTTTGTATATTAAGTTTGTAATATATGGACCGCTGCAATGCTTCTGTTGTGCTACTCTGTGTGATTTTTTGTGGACGAGAAGGCACTTCGTCTATGATATGTCAAAGACTAGCATATTACTCACAATAGTATATCGGACGCCGCACTACTTCTCGAAACGAAGCTAACGGTATGGCTTACGATTCACATTTTGGGACCAACGTGCAACAAGCGACAACAGGTCACCAAATTGTGCCCGGAGCTTTTTAGTCCTAAACGAAACCTATGTTTGGTAAATCTCGAAATCGTGCAAATTGTCACGTCCCTTGCAAATACATGGCATATACATCATATACGAGCACTAGGGGTTACCCTTGACATGTGAGCATGAGGAAGAAATCGACCATGGTGCTGACAGGGTTGCGGATCGGGTTTCGAGATGTCGCCATCTCATTTTTCCATCTTACTTTGTCTTCACAGCCAGGGCAGCGGCACCATCACCTCATTTCTTCCTTTTCCTTTCCTCCTTCTGCCTCATCCCATCTTCTTCTTCACTCCACTTCTTCCTCCTATTGCCTCCATCATTTCCTCCTTCCTCCTCTACACAACCAACCTCACCATCTAAGAGGTGGCCTACACCCATGGTGCAAGGGGAGGAGGACGTCGAGGTGACACAAGAAGCAGCAGTAGGGAGATTGGTAAGGAGCAGCCACACTGGCAAGGGCACTAGAGGAGACCGTCGGCAGTCTCAAGTCAACGGCGGTGACATTGTCTCTGATAAGGCTGTGCGGAGACGGCAGAAGTGCAAGAGGTGAGCAACGCACAGCGGTGAGATGGTCCGCCAGCGAGGTCACGGCGCTGACTCGTGGTAGGACAGGCAGCGCTTCCTCCTTCAGACTGTGGTGGCATAAGGTGCCACATGGGGAGGAGCGGTGGTTGGTGGCCTACCATGGTGGCCGCAGCGGCTGGCGGCAACAAGGCGAGGCAGCATGCAAGGGGAGAAGAGGGCTGGAGCTCGCCGGTGGAGGCCGGAGGGCAGTGGTCCTAGTGGTCAGCGACCAGCCCAGCTGGGAGTGACGGCTCGGCCTGAGGGCAATGACGGCAGCGCATGATGCGATGCAGTGCAGGAGGAGGGTGTGGGGAAGGAGGCGCGACAAGGGTGTGGTGGATCGGCGGTTGGCCATGCCGACGAATGACGGCGCCGGCAACTAGCGGCCATGCCCTAGGAGGCGGTGGCAGTAGGGAATTTCGGGTTGGGGAAGCTCGGATTGCCCTTGGCCCCTTATCCATCTATTATTTTTATTTTATTTATTTTTATTTACTTAATCTTATGTTGTCTTATTATTATTATCATTATTGTTTATCTTAGGATAGGGTTTGACAAAAGGTTAATCAAATGCAAGTTTTAAATTTAGAAAAATTCATACATGACCCTTAGAATACATATGACCTCTCAGATGTTTCTTGGATTAAAATAATTGCATTTATACTGTCATTTAAATATAAAGGTAAAATAGTGCAAACTTAAGTTTTGAACTACACGTAGTTCTAATAATTTTTAAATATTTTTGAAAAGTTTATATCTGAGTTTAGGAAGATAAATAACTCCCAGATATGAACATTCATGAAGTTTGAAATATTGGAAATTCACTTTATTAAGATATTTCAATTCTTTCCTAATAGAAATATTTTGGAAAAACATTGTTTAAATATGCAATGCAAGTTCAAATGACTTGAATTTTTTTATGACTTCTCTAAAGCGGTTAAGTTTCATAAAATTGATTGAAGTGAGATTAGAGCAATTTGGTTTCAGAATTTTATTTAAACTTGTTTCTAGATCAAGAGTTCAGGGTTTTTTTAGCTGAGTCATTTTTAAACGACCTAAATGCATGCATGAGATGAGAAAAATTATTTTGATACATGATTGCGGCGATACGCACAGACGAAGTGCCTTCTCGACTGTACATATCTCACAGAGTAGCACGACAGAAGCATAGCAGTGGTCTAAATATTACAAACTCAATTCACAAACTCGTAATACAACAGAAAGTCTTACAACATATCCCCAAAAGTACAGGGAATTTAAAACCGTTATCGTTTGGCTACAGCAAAAGTCTTCACTACTACTCTCGACTCACTCGACCTACTAACTACTCGGTGTTGATCTCGTCGTGGAACTCGACGTAGTAGTTGATGCCTTCGTCCTCCTTTGTCGTCGCTTGCTCTTCGGGAACTTCTTCGTCGACCTCGATGTAGATCACCTCCTCCTCCGTCGTCGGCTCACAGTCTACTCAAAAGAATTAGATAGAGGGATGAGTACAGAAGGTACTCAACAAGTCCAGGAATAGCAAAGAGGGGTTTGATGCACTATCTACTGAGAACGACAACGTTCTCCAAAAGCAATGCAGTTTGAAAGGTAAGAGAGTCAAGTTTTAATTTAAAGAGACTAATGATCTCCTGTCTCACAAGCTGCTAGGATTCCCGATGAATCCCTTTCTTGCCAGGTTCGCAGTTCCAACCAGGAACACGGAGTGACAATGCCACAATTCTATATACTCTGCAGAGGTGCGCAACTGTACCCACAAACGACTACAGTCATGTATCTGAGGTGGCCAAACCTCATCTACACTCCTGAGGTCACAGAGCTGTTTCGCCGCCCGCTCGGTCATACTCCGCGTCGTAGTCCTGCACAATCAGGCCAAGGACTACCAGCCTCAAATGGATACTCTATTCGTACCATAATGGATACTCCGTTCGTACCATTATGGATACTCTATTCGTACCATCATGGATACTCTATTCGTACCATCATCTCAGTAGAAGATACTCCCTTCGTACAACTACTGAGGCCTTCCTTTCCCGGGGGAGTATGGACCTAGGGTAAAGGGTACTTTAGCTCAGCCCCGCCCATACAGGGTATGTGGTAAGCGCGTTCGCTATGGCCCTTAAGCACATTTGATCATTGGTTGCATTAACCTTATATGAAACATTCTCATGTGATGAAATCCACCTTCCCAATGTGCCATCCGGCACCCATTCCAGGATTTCACCACCTGCCATGCTATCGCCCAAGAACCGGCGATCCAAAACAAAACAACAGTTGATTCATCTTTAGAAAATAGATTTTGTGCAGGTTGTAGACAAGAGGAAAATTTGGTAAAGCATTCTCAACGGACATGAACAAGAAACTGGACTTGTCTGGTATCAGATTGAAAATGGAGTTCGAAGGGTTTACTTGTAGAACTCCGGCTTCTGGCAAAGAAAACCGATAAAGTCCGATAAGGACTAATTCAAAAGGTTCCAAATATGAATGCAATGACATGGTATTGTATGTATGAGATGGTACGTCTATCAACATATTCTAATAAAATTTGGACTTAATTCACTTAAACGTTCTTTAGAAAATTTAGAATTAACTAAAGGAATAATCAAGTCTTAGCTATTACTATTATTTTTGTCCTGTATTAGTTTATCATATTACAGTTTAAGTCAGCTTAACTTTTGATTTACTTGACTTAAGCTTTAGCATTTCTATTTAATTTAAGGAAATTAGTTAAGGTCTCAAGGAAATTCAACTCAGGCCTTAATCTTTTTTTTTAAATAATAACATAGTTGTTAGGTAATTTGAATCTTAGGTTAATGATAACATTAACCCCCTTTAATCTTTAATTACTTTACTTAAAATTTGACATTCCCATTTAATCCGTTGGCATTACTTTAAGAAGTAGTTAAGGTCTTTAAGAAAATTAACTTAGAATTTAACCTCTTTTAGAAAATAATACACATGACTTAATTTAGAACAATTTATAGCTTCAGACAATCTGAAATTCTTTCCTGAGAAAAAGAAATTATTTAAAGTTGATCCATTTGTTTCAATTTTCAATTTACTTACTAACCTACACATATATATTTACTATTACATACATGTATATATATTTTTTTCATTTCTGTTTTAAAGAAAACAGTGAAAATTCCCTTATTCGCTTTATATTTTTTTTTCTTCTCTTCCCTCGGTCACACCCGCACCCGGCTCTTCTCTCTTTTCCCCATCTGAAAATTCCTAACTCTCCTCTCTATTCCCTCTCTCACCCATGCGCTGCCCGTCCGATCCCCTTCTGCCTCAAATGCGCCGCCGCCGCCTGCACTCCTCGCCATCGCCGACGGTCTCCCCGCGCTCCTTCGCGCCGCCACCACTTATGCCGCCTCCACCTCGGTTCCGGCCCTTGGCCACCCTCGCTGTCTTTCCATTTCGGCGCCGCCGGCCCTTCGGCTTCGCCCAAGTCTCCTCCGCCTCCAGATGCGCCCCTACCGCGAGCCTGGGCTCGGTCGGTGCCCACCACCGGTCTAATCCCCGCCGGCCCCACTCGGTTTGTCGCCCCGTCGCTCGCTCAGTGTCGCCACGCCCCACTTCGGTCCTCTGGTCCCGACGCCTCCATCTCCGGCCGCCACCGCTGGACGGCGGTGGTTTGGCCGCACCGCAACCGCGGTGGTGTGCCGCCTCCAGGTAAGCACCTTCCTTCTTCTTTTCTACCTTTCATCTACCCCTAATTTTCCTCCTATTCCCCATTTGTTCTAGGGTTCTTATTCCTAGCAATCCAATTGTGGTGCTTAAATATCTGTGTTCGAGTGATTTAATTTTGATTCAGATTCTAAGTAAGCATTAGACTACCCGGCTGTTAAGTTTGTCAATATCCTTTGAGGCTTATCTGTACTGCACCATGCCTTTCTACCAATCATGCTCAGATGTTCAATACGTGCTTTTCCTCCAATTAGGTTCTATGCATTTTCTCTTTAACAGGGATGTTGTTCCTTAAACTCTGGTCAGCTAACAATGTTGCCTAACATCTAAAGTCTTAGGTGCATGCTCACGGGTATTTAGGTGTATGTATTTTAGAAATTGATAAGAACAACTATTCTTGATCTTAGTTCCGTTTGGGTGGTAGGAATATATATGTATGATTGCTTGCTCAATTGTTAAAAACAGATGCTATGCTTGAGTATATTTGTTATCCATCCCTTGATTCTTTGCTATGCTATCATGATGTTCAGCATTTTTACAGAAATTTAATAAGAAGGGTATTGCTACCTGTCTAATTTTGGTTTATACAACTACCGATTATTATTCCTCATGTGCATTAACTCATATGAACTGATGGAACGGATGCTGTGTGTGAATTTGTTCATATTGCCAGGCTGTTAATCTGAAAAAGAGGATATTTTACTTGATCTAGCCTACTCGTTATTGTGATGCTTTATTAAAGAAAGATCTTGAGGATTTGACCAACTAAGATAAGAACAAATACTTAAGTGATCTTAGTCATCTATTGTTTCTCCCATATATGTCCATACATGCGATTCTATAAAAACTGATAAGAACAGATATTAGATTGATCTCACTTTTCTTCCTATTTCTTGCATTTTTGTAGGTATCAATCATTAAGCTAAAACATCTCTTACGGCATTCCATTTTTGCTAAGCTAAAGTGCTTATGATTCTTGATTCCTTTTTGGCATATATTTATATCTATATATATATTGGTTGACTTAAACTGAAAACATATGTTATGTTTGATCCGTAGTTCATTTCTGTGATGTTTTTACATGAATATGTTATGAACAAATGTTGACCTTGGCTCTTAGTTCCTTTTATTTCTATACGCATGTGGTTTTACACATTAGTCGAGCTTGTCCAAGAACAATGCTAGTTTGCTCTACATTATTTTCATATGGTTTATTTTGATGCCTCCTGTTTGATGCTCCTGGATACTAAACTGGTATCCCGGTCGATTTGCAACTAGAGATAAGAATTAACACTATGATTAGCCTCAGCCTTCCTATGCTTTCTCCACGCATACATGTGTATAACAGACCATTTAACTGAGGGAACAAAACTATCTTTGATCTAATTCCTCTATGTTCTGATGTTGGTCTAAGGGGTTTGAGGAATGGTAGTAACTAAAATAAGAGCAGATTCCATGCTTAATCTTGGCTAGCTTATGACGATGCTAGGCATCTAAAGCATTTACTAGAATCTGATAAGAACAGCTTACTGCACATGTTGCCTTATGAAACCCAATGATGAATCTAACAAAACTGAGGATTTTCTTTGAGACACTATGGTGCTAACGGTAAGAACAGGTACTACCAAGTCTCCAACAAAATTCCTATGATAAGAAACAGATTCTGAGGGTCACTATACTATCATCTTCATCTAGCTGATATTCATGTATGATTATGCATGCAGTTGTATCTTAGTGTTAGGCAGTGATAAGCCTAGCTCCTAAGCTGGTTGGTGGCCTCTTATCTTTGACCTATTGATGGTCTGCTCCCCCTCTCCTCAGCTGGTATTCCTCATGGTCTCCTGAGCTTAACTTCTTTGCTTCGGCTCCTTCTCTTGATCTGTGGTTGGCTTACTCCCTTCCCTCCTCAGCTGGTGCTCCTGCTGATCCTTTTGTTCTTGCTCGGCTACTAATGGTGGTGTTTGGGAATGGTGGTGACTACTACTATTGTGCAAGGTTCTACTCGGCTGCCTTGTGCTACTATTTGTATTGAGCCTTCTCTAAGGTTCTTCGGTGGGATTTTTCTGCCACCTCGTACTTGCCTTTTGCTACAGCTGCCACACTCCTTTGCTTGGTCTACAAGCTGCTTGGTATGGTTCGGTTGATATTTTACTTGGGTTGTCTGCTATTGCCAAAATTGGATAGCTACAGCGGCTATTTACTTGTGCTGAGCTGATCACTTCTCTGCTAAGGAATTGACCACGGTCAATTCTTGTGGGTTGCCTAGATATATATCTGAAAGACTTTTGCCTTATCTCAGCTCGTTGCCCTGCCCCATTTATATATGGTTTATTGCTGGATATTTACTTGAATGAGCTGCCTTACAAATCAAAATACTTGACTTTGGTCAAATGTATGTGGGCTGGTCGAGTGGATATTCGATGAACTGATGCCTTACTATTCCCTTTAGCTTTGTGAAATAATTTCTTTTCAAAAATAAACTCATGGAGGCAATTTAGTGTAGGATAAAAATAAAACCTATTTTATTGTTCTCACCTCTTTTCTCTCTAATACAAATTACTAAATTAAATTGTCTGATGAGGGTCTTAGCCACATGGCCCTCGGACATTTTCAAAAACTAAAACATTTTTAAAACTAAAACTTATCTAGGTCATCGGCATGATTTTGCCCCCGCAGTTAACCCCGCGGATGTCGGCGGAATTGTGCCGGTAAGACCAACATTATTTTAAAATATGTTTTCAAAACCCCGATTTCAAAAACTCTTGCCTCCTACAGCAACGGCGTGACTCCAACGGTCTCGAGTACCCATACTCGATGACCTCGGATGATCGCCAACATTTCCAAAGGGTTTCCCCCTTCGGCTCTCGGTGTTCCACGACAACTCCAGGTTTGAAGACTCGAAGACTTGAAGATTCAAAAATTAGGGTTTTAGATTTTGTATAGGTAGAATCTTAACTATGTAATTCTTCATTTCTTTTTCTTCATTCATTCGTAATAATGTTGTATCATTAACACTTGTAATATTCTATTGATCAATAAAGTTTAATTTTCAAGTATATTTCTCATGTATGAATGCAATTATCTACATGTATGCCATGAAAGATGAAAATGCACAACAAGTTCCCCCCTCTCAACCTAGCTCACAACGTAACTGACGACGATCCTCAGTAGAATTAGATCAACTCAGCAGCGAGAGTTGATCTGACTTCCACCTCACGCTTCTCTCGACTACCCTGAAACTAGGGTTCTCACAATGATGATCTTCACTATTATCATGTTTTAGAAAAGGGGTCGATACAGAAGAGGAGGGGGTTCGATCCAATGGCCCACCATGAAGCTAAGGGTGGCTTGACTGAGCTTGGTGAGGCTGGAGATGATGGCGACGTGGTGGGCGATGCCGGTGAATGAGGGAGGTCAATGGTGAGAGGAAAGGTGGTGGCTCCAGTACAGTTCTTCATGTCCAGGGCATTCCGTAGGTCCCACAAGTGCGTCGAGCCCACCAGTAGACCCTGAGGTGGCCGACGAGATCTACGTTGCCGGTAGCGATGGAGCTCCAGATAACGGGGATATTAGCCACTGTGGCATGTAGAAGGAAGCCAAGGGATTAGGAATAGGGAGAGGATCCACGTGAATCTAAGGAAGCTAGTGGTCGGGAGTGAGACTTACCAGAGAAGAAGAGGGGGAACACAGTGGCGCACTGTCGGAGACAAAGATAACGACTGGCTTCATTGTCGTTTCCCTGGAGTAGGGGCCAAGGTGATCATACGAGTGAGCTTGGGAATATAATGCGGAGTTACTGGACAAGTTCCCAGGGTTAGCTCAATGTAGGACGCGATGGGAATGACGGTGCCGAAGCAGCGCACTTGCCGGAGCTTGGATGCGGAGGACGTTCTCGGCAACGGGCTCAACAATAGGAGCTGATCTTAGTTCATCGAGGTGCGGGAGAGTGAGAGGAGGTGATGGCAGGGTTGGCAATGCGAAAGAGAGAGCGAGAGTGACGCAATCGAGATGGGGATAGAAGAGGGATGAACGGGATAGTGCAAGCCGAATTAGGGAAGTGACGGTGGGGCGACTGTTGCCAATGCCGTGAGTGACGTGGGACCAGAGCGAAGCATGATTTGGTCTAGAGTGACAAGTGGTTGGACAGCAAGCTCATGGGGTGGGCAGCCGTCAAGCTCGCCCATGTCCGCGAGCAGCAGAGGAGCGACACGTGGCATGTATGCATGGAAGGGGGGCCTGGCCGGTGGGCCCCGTAGGAAAGAGAGAGGGCAAAGCGTGCGAAAGCATGTGTGGGATGGAGCTAAGTCGAGGCCTGGTGCACAGGAGAGATGGCCCGGGAGGCGGCCCATAAGCTAAGGGGCTTTCTTCTCTTTTCTTTCCTTTTATTTTTTTCTTTTTTAGGTTTTGAATTTTCTTAAGGATTCAAAACTAGTTATTTAAATCTATAAAAATTATACTTTATGACCTATATGGATTTTTCTCAGATTAAACTAAGTCATATTTGATTGTTATTTAAATACAAGTTGAGTTAAGCCCTGCTCTAACTTAGGTTCAAATTGTAAGTGGGTGAAATATCTGCCAAGAATTTATAAAAAAATTATATTTGAGTTCAATTAGGGAAATGAGCTAGAAATATAAAATTTCATAGATTTTGAATAAGGGGATATGCCAGGCCTGAAATTGTACGTGACTTGGGAGATGATGCATCGTCAAAAATTGAGATGAGCAACCACGTAATGTGGACACACGCTTACCTCACATGCATTCACCGTTATGTGATCCAACACTGAACCAACACAACATACAAACTCCACCTAACCACCTGGTCGTATGTCTTACCACTGGTCCAGCCGGGTAGAAACGAACATCATTTAACAAGTCAAATACAATTCCAAACACCCTGTAGAGATCCAGCACTTATCTCCTACAATGAGCATTACAATCGCTCAGAGTAGCCCGACACCTGTGCCCTTACCCTAACCTAATTGGCCGAAGCTCAATTAGTGGGTCACTCGAAGGCTCAACACAGGTATCCACACCCTACCTAGCCGGCAATTGCCTCTCAGCTAGCAGGTCACTCAACTGAAGTGATCACAAAACTCGCACAAAAGATCTATGACATTCCTCTACTGTCTCTCCATGCACTTCAAACATACACACACTGTGTATGGAGGGACGTGGGAAAAACAACTTGATGTTCACAACATGAGCTCTAAATAGAGTTCCAAACCAGTTAAACAGCAGAAGCATAAACAAAACAGAAACCCGACGGTCCATGAGACCGTCATCAAAACCATAAAATACCCCCAAGATCTTTTAGCTGACTTGGTAAACGACGCAAGCGGTAAACACAAAACCATCTACACCAAGTTCACCTTTAGAAATTGTTTTCCCCATCAGTACTTTCATACTCGCAGGATGCTATGCTTATTCCAATTAACTTAAACATGGCATGGAATGTTAAATGACATCACATTCATTACATCTCAAGTTAAACATAACATGGTATTGATAGGGAATAAATATCATGGCAATTAACATGAATTAAACCAACCATGCATTAGATGATAAGGTATTCATCAATAACATAAGGAACAATAACGTCAAATTGAATAGATTCACAAGGGTCAAGCTCAACATGAGCACCAGCATGTATTCATTTAACCAAGATAAATTCAATAGGTCATACGAACCAAGTTTAGATCTAATCATAACCAATAGACCATACAAACCAAGTTTAGGTCTGTTATCATCACCAATTTGACACAGAGCTACTGGTCGCTTGACAGCCCCACCGAGTTCCCCGGGGTTCCTCACATGGGGTTGCAAAGCCCATGTGAGCAAGGTCCACCTGGGTGCACCCTTGGTCTTCTCAGGACCATCACTCAAGGGCTTAAGGGAGCGCCCTGTTGGGTCACCGCTGTGACCTCCAAATTTATCCCAACTTGGGCTCGGGCTACCCACAACAATATAACAGCCCGTCCAACTAGCCGTGCTACCTCGTCACTCACTCTACGGCTGATAGACAGAGCCCTGTTGGATCCGCTGTGACCTCCAAAATTAATCCTGACGTAAGGCTAGCCGTTCTACCTTGTCACTCACTAATTTAATTAGGGGTTCTAGTTGAATTTAATATCGATTAAATATCCAATCACGAATCCATCAATCAATCTTCAATCCTATGCATGCTATTGAGGAACGCCATAAGCATGAATCAGAAGTAACAAGCAGGAAAACCAAGCAAACACATTCAACATCCACCTACGAATAAAGGAATAAGTCCAATTGACCCCCTGAGGTTTGGGGCAACGACTAATTAACCTCCTAAGATAATATCGGATATCTGACCCCCTAACGTTTGTAAAACCGTTTAAATAACCCCCTAGGAGCTCTGTAAGGTGGTTTGGAGAGCGGTTTTGTCCATGTGGTGCGTTGACGAAGATTAATTGCCAACATGTACTGCCACATCACCAAACCTCAGGGGGTCATCCGGACTTATTCCATATATATAAGAAAAAGTCCATTTTTCTCTATTAAACTATTTGTGAGGCTCACATTACCCCCAAAATAAAATTAAAGGTTCTTTTGATAGTAAAGAAAAATCAAACTTACTTAATCCTTAAACATTTTTATATGGGTTCACTTCACCATATAAAATGTTTACTGTCAAAATTTTTAGGGATGAAGTATTTATTAAATTTTGTGATTTAAAAATGTTTAGGGATTTAAAAATGTTTATGGGTAAACTACTTGTGATTTAAAAATGTTTAGGGATTAAGTAATATTAAATTTTGTTTACTATCAAAAGAAGCTTAAAATTTATTTAGGGGATAAAGTGAGCCTCACAAATAGTTTACTAGAGAAAAATGGACTTTTTCCTTATATATACAGAATAAGTCTGGATGACCCCCTAAGGTTTGATGAGGTGGCACTACATGTTGGCAATTAATTCTCGTCAGCGTGCCACGTGAGCAAAACTGCCCTCGAAACCACCTTACAGAGCTCCCAGGGGGTTAGTTAAACGGTTTTACAAGCGTTAGGAGGTCAGATACCTAGTACTATATCTCAGAGGGTTAATTAGTCATTGCCCCAAACCTAAAAGGGTCAACCGGACTTACTCCACGAATAAATTAACTGGAATTTCCAACAAGTTGCATACTTGCCTGAGAGCTTGGTGAAGATGTGCAAAGGAGCCAAGTCCAATAACAAGGGAATCTGAAAAGCCAAAACACTAAGATGCAAATAATATCTAGAAGAGAAAAGTGAATCTAAGATGCTATAGTGAATATGGTAAAGATGCATGGTATGCAACTGCAATGAATTAAGGTGAAGTATAGAATTAGCATAAGCATTTTATTATTAATTTCACATTTTGGTTTAGGTTTAGTTGTGTTAAGCACTACCATGGAGAAAAATTTAATATGGATGACTATATGACAGTAATTCATGTAGCTAAAGCATGTAAGCATGCATGGTTACAACACGCAGCTAAGGAAGATGCAAATGCCTTATAGTTATGATTAGCTATTTTCTCATATTGAATTTCGGATTGGTGTGGTGTCAGCATGTGGCATGCATGGGGCTCATATGACACTTTTGGGCACAAGTAGTGATCCTTTGGAAGCTAACAAGGTGTGATTTTCATTTAGATGGAAGATATGATATGCACGAAAACTATATGCTACAATGCCATAATTAACACATGATTTGGTTCTTCATGGTTTATTAACATGTGTGCAACAATTTCATATAAGTCTCATGATTTAATTCCCGCTTTAACATGGCCATTTCCACTAACCGAAGGTGCATATTACAAGTTCATGTAATCTGGACAGCAGGATGGTTCTGGCTAAGGCTTTCAAACAGTTTATAGAAATCGAGCAAATGAGTACTCTAAATGAAGCTCGCGATAACATCTACAATCTTCCCGTTTTGACCAAAGTGTGAAAAGTGACAAAAGGCGCTGAATCAAGCCTAGATAAAAGCAGGCCTAAACGAAAACCTACGTTCAACAACTCGAAATTACATGACTCGTTGCATCTAACACATTTTCAAGGCCAACACTGCACACATGAGCTTTAGAGTTTACCCTTTATGCGAGAATACAGGGAATTCATCGACAGCGGGGCTGAGGTCACAGATCGAGCTCCGAATTGACGTTAACTCCTTCCTTATCCTTCCTTCTTGCCACCTCCTTCAATTCTTCCATCTCCATCTACTTCTTCTCCATGGAAAGCAGCACATGAGCAAACAGGGATATTGCCCGAGAGGGGGAAAAATAGCTGTGGAGAGGAGCCGGTGTGAGGTGGCATCCAATAGCCAGAAGGGAGCTGCAGCTATGGTAGCAGCAGGGGGTGGCACAGAGGAGCGGTGGAGGTGAAGAGCGGGATGTAGACGGCATTGGCCGTTGGCAGCGGCATCGCGGTGACAGAGCAAGCTAGCCATGGCTGCAGCGGCATGGATGGAGGCAGGTGCTAGCGGCGTGAGGGAGGAGCAACGGCGCTGGGTTGAGGGTTGCCAGCAGTGGCTCGCCGGCCATTGCCACGAGTGGTGGCGGTGCCGTGCCACGGCGGGGGCGTACGGGAGGTGGCAGCGGTGTTGGCTTGGCTAGGAGCTGCGGCAGCAGAAACCCTAGCAGCACGCCGGCTGCTGGCGACGGCGGACGACCCTCCCACCGATGAAGGGACGAGGCCACATGGCCATTGGGCAGGGTGGCGGCGCTAACCTCCGAGCGGAATAGGAGGGAGGCTGGCAAGGGAGCGGGGGCTTGACGGAGGCCAGCGGTGGCACTCACCGGTGGAGGCACACCAGCCGACAACGGAGGTTTCGAGGGGAGGACAGCGATAGGAGCAAGGCGGCGGGACGTGCGAGCGAGGAAGAAGGCGTATGGCAAGAGGGGCTGTGGGGGAGGCCGGTGGCTGACCGGCCAACGTGCTCGCTGGTAACGGCGGTGGACAGGTCCAGTAGATCCACCGAATCGAGGCGGGCGGCGGCAGAAAAATGGGGGCTAGGGTGGCCCAATGCCCCCTGGTCCTTGTTAGGTTTTCTTTTCTTTTATTTATTTATTTATTTTTATTACTGAATCAATCTAAACGCTAGAAACTATCGAGACCTAAGATGATGTATATATCGTCCGAACCGCACGAGTAAATATTCAATTTTGACCATCTCGATGACGTGAACACGACTATGGAGCCTAATCGGGCATACAACGCTCTGATTTTAAATTACACTTTCTCTCATTTATAATTCCGTATTTTAATTAATATTTGCTTTCATAAGTTTTATTTAAATTGGTATTAGGTCCAAAATGTTAGGGCTTTGAACCGAATGATCTAAGTGCATGCATAAGTGCAGAAGAGCAGGCTTTTATTCTAGGTCAACACTTACAATATTAGGTTTAACAGTTTAGGATGTTACAGGATATTGAACCAATTAATATATTACAATCTTGTCAATATGAAACTTGTTTAAATATACTTTATTCAAATATTAAATTAGCTCCAAATCACATGAAAATTTTCAAAGGTCTTCTTGATGTATAAGACTCATAAAAATTACCAGCGATGAATTTGGAGCAATTTTGTGTCACAAATTTTAATTAAGTTGACTCTACTTTAGTTTATATGCTTTTAAGTTGAAGTTGTTTTTAATTAATCTAAATGCTGACATGAGATTAAATGAAATACACTTTATTTTACATTTATCATCAAAAGTTTGATTATAATATGGTTATAAGATTGAGTCATTACACATGTGGTGTAGGTGTAGCCAAGAGTGGGCGGAGCGAACGAGCATGGCAAAATATATAGTTGGAAATGGCTCCACAGCGATCTATGCTTACTAGTGCTACCTATTTCTGTTAGTAATAAGTTTGGTTGACCCCCTGAGATTTAGGGCAATGATTAATTAATCCCCTGAGATACAATATCGGATATCTGACCCCCTAACGTTTGTAAACTGTTTAAATAACCCCTGAGAGCTCTGTAAGGTGGTTTGGAGGGCGGTTTTGCTCACTTGGCGTGCTGACAAGATTAATTGCCAACATGTACTGCCACCTCACCAAATCTCAGTGGTCATTCAGACTTATTCCATATATAAGGAAAAAAATCTATTTTTCTCTAGTTAACTATTTGTGAGGTTC
The DNA here is from genome assembly GCA_019208055.1 of Stipa capillata. Taxonomy (NCBI): domain Eukaryota; kingdom Viridiplantae; phylum Streptophyta; class Magnoliopsida; order Poales; family Poaceae; genus Stipa; species Stipa capillata. The sequence continues at coordinate 22,995 of JAGXJF010000623.1, forward strand.
ACTTTACCCACTAAATAAAATTAAAGTTCTTTTGACAGTAAATAAAAATTAAACTGACTTAATCTCTAAACATTTTTATATGGGTTCACTTCACCATATAAAATACTTTTACTGCCAGAATGTTTAGGGATTAAGTATATTTTTAAATTTTGTGATTTAAAAATGTTTATGGGTAAAATATTTGTGATTTAAAAATATTTAGGGTTTAAGTAATATTAAATTTTGTTTACTGTCAAAAAAGCTTAAATTTAATTTAGAGGGTAAAGTGAGCCTCACAAATATATATATATATATATATATATATGTAACGTCCCCATTTTCATTTTCTTCTGTTTGTGCATATCATGGCATGGCATAGCATGGCATAGCTCGAATGATTTTAAAATTTGAATCTGAATCCTAAAGAGAGGCTTGAAATCCATTTGAATTGGTAGAGCAGAATCTAAGAATATAGAATTTTAGTTAAAAATCAAATGAGTCAAAGCAAGTTCAAAAGAGTTAAAATGATGAGGTGAGTGAGAAGGTTTGGAAATTTTTAAATTGGAATCATCCTTGAAGTTGCAATATTTTGAATTGGAACAATTTTAGAAATTTGGGAATTAAAAATCAGAAAGAAAATGAAATAAAAGCAAAAATGCTAAAACCTAACCCTAGCTAACCTCCTTTCCCCGCATGGGCTCTTTCTCCCCCGGCCCATCCTTCTCTCTGGCCCGCACCGGCCCACCCCGCACTCCTTCTTCTCCCTCCTCCCTTCTTCTCACCCCGCTGCCTGCTCCCTCATGCCGCGTGGCGCCCTTCCTCTGCACCGCGCGCCACCTCGCCTGCCTCCCTCCCCTCCCCCTAAGACTCCCTCTCTCGGCCGCGTCGCGCCCCACTCCCCTTTCTTTTCTCTCCCGGCCGAGCTCCCCCATTTCTCGGCCTTGCCCCGAGCCCACCGCCGTGCTCCTCCACGCTCCCGTCGCCGTCCCCGCCGCCGGTCGCCCAGCACGTCATCGAGTTCCTCCGTCTCGGCCATGCCGTCGCCGCCCGCCATCCCTCCGCCAACAGAGCTCGCCGCCTCGCCTCCGCCTACCCCGAGCACCCCGGTGCTTCCCTCCGCTCGCCCCCATCTACCTCGCAGGCCGCCTCCGTAGCTCACCGCCCCAGGCACCGGCCGCCGTCGTCGCCACCGCCTCCGTCGAGCTCCGCCCGACGCCGTCAACCGCCGCCCTCCTCCGATTGCTGCCTCGCCTCGCGCCCCGAGTTCTCGCCGTCCGGAGCCCCGCCGCCCCCCTCCATTGCCGCGCCGGAGCTCCCTCCCGCCACCTCGCCGCCGCCTCACCCGAACCGCCGTCCCCGTCGCTCTCCGACGCTGCCCCGAGCCGAGCGGCCATCCTGTGCTTCCCCGCCGCCGTTCCTCCGCTCCCCTCGGCCCTCCGTCTCACCGTCGACGTCGCCGTCTACCCCGAAGCGCCCCCTCCTCGCCGTCTCCGCCCCAGGCCCCGAGCTCCGTCGCCACCACCTCGCCGCCGCTCCTCCGAGCTCCGCCGCCGTTGCCGTCGCCCCGGTGAGCCGCGCCCCCTTTCCCCCGGTCCGGTCGAGCCGCCGACCGGAACCGACCGAGCCCCAGGCCATCCGGATAGGGCCTTAATGGCCATTAAAACCCTCATTAGGGCATAGTTATGAGTTAATCATTGATGAGTGTACTTAATTACTGCAATAACTCCGGTTCCGACCTATTTATTTCTGATGTTTGGTCATTAGTGCTTAACCGACATGTTAATTGCTGTATTAATGCTGAGTAGTGTGATTAATGAGCTTATTTGGTATGTGTGTATGACGTGTGGGTCCCAGCTGTAGGAATTTAAGAAAAAGATAAAAGAAAAGGGGATTTATCTGGCTGGTAGGCCCCACATGTCATAGGCTCTATTAGTGTTGACTCCAATTTGACCTAGGGCCCACTGTCATACTCTAGGGCTAGCTGCCACCTGAGTAATAAAAGTAATTCATTTATTTTTGCTGAGAAAAATACAACAAAGGGGTTTAAATTGATTTAAAATTTGTTAAATTCGCAGAAAATGCATCGTAACTCAGAAAAATGCGAATAATATATCAAAATGTTCAGAAAAATGAGAACTATTCAATCATGTCATATTCATCCATGTTTGCATGCTAGGAAAAGTAAAATCGACTAAAAACTCCATTTAGGGTTTCCCCGAACCCCCGGAAGTCGTCGGATCGCGATATCTCGCGCGTCCGGACTCCGATTAACCTGATTCCAGTTGCGTTAGTGTTTATTTCAAATCCTCTAGCTCATGCATACATTGCATCTCATGCTGATGTTTTCCAACAATGTATTGATTGTTTCGTGTGTTTCGTTTCGGTGTTGTCGCTCCTCCCGATAGGACCGAACGATCTCGACGAGTGTAACTTTGAGCAGGATCAGGGCATAGTAACGGATCAGCAAGGCAAGCAGCCCCCTTTGACCATCTTGAGGATAACCCATTATTTGCAAATTAATATTTGTTTTTAAAATCGTATTGCATGCGTTCCACTGATATTTTATGCTAAGTGTGAACCCTATCCATTGCATGAAAACTTACTTTGTCGCTCAATCAACACCACCGACCCTCCCAACCTATTTAGAGTGAATTACTTATTGTTGTGATATTGCTATTATAGCTCATGATGCTTAGACCTGCTTAGTTGAGCAAAGTCGTAATTCCTGGGATGGCAGGCAGAACACACTCTGGATGGGTTAGCGGATTTGTTGGGTGTTCACCGGGATGTGCTTAATAAACCTGACTAATATCAATCGGGCTTGGACGAGAGGCCATGCTCGGAGCATGGTGGGTTGTCTCGTTCATCCCACAAGGACCGGTTTCCGGTGTATATTGACCCAAGATTTTGCGTACTACTACACGGGTGTATATGGGCCACCCCCGACCGAATAATTTGTCTAGATTTAGGTGGTGAGCCGCATAGTTTGCCATTTTCGTCACTTGGGTGCGTGGAAAATGAGAAGGTGGTGTGGTGCAACAATATAGGAGTGAGGGTTACACACGGTCCGGGACCGGGGATGTATCACCTGCCACAACTAGTAGGACCGCATCGAAGTATCGGCCGAACTGTCGTTCGCGGACTAGCCTATTAGGGCGGCTCATACCTAGGTCGAAAACATTGTAAAGGTCGTGTTCGATCACCCTCCGCCAGCACACCTCGTGAAAGTGTGTAATTGCATTGGCATTAGGAGTCGATCGATACGTGTAGGTAAAGATGTACACCCCTGCAGGGTTTAAACTATTCGAATAGCCATGTCCGCGGTTATGGACAGCTTGGTAATTACCTGCGTCGAATTAGACAAGTACAACCTTAATCTAAAATGGACCAACTCTAAGGACGTGGGTTAGCGATCGATTTCTCCCTGGTGGTCGAGAAAGGATCGAGGGTTTGCTGTGTTTAATGGTCTGCTTTAGGTTTATTATGCAGTTTCAGCTCATCTCTTTTGCAAAGTATTCCAGTAGACGGATTTCAATCTATTTACAGGTATTCTCGAAATACAAATCAGCTTGCTGCAAAATAGTCCACAGATAGCCCTTTCTTGATACCGAGTGCATCTATTATTATTTTCCCCTGTAAGTCTTGCGGAGTACATTTTGTACTCACCTTGCATTCGTTGATAATTTGTGTGCAGAGGAAACCACTCCCGCAGCGGAGGGTTTCTACATTGAGGTAGACTCCGGCATCGACTAGTCGCTGGTGATCCCGGGCAGTGGTCCTGTCCTGGGTTCGGTAGTTGGTTTGTGCTGCCGCCGCTTTCGGCCCTACCCTTAGGCTTCTCAGCCAAACTTATGTTTCCGCGGTGTAAATAACTTTTGCTATGAATACGTTGTTAAGTTTCCGAACAACTAGTATTATTGCAGTTTCGGTCGTAGAGTCTCTGTTATGATACTGGTTTGTTCTTCCCCCTGTATCGTGTACAATGCGTGTATGTTTGAAGTGCATGATGCAGGTAGGATTTCAGGTTTTATATCGTAGAGCTATTAAGTTTAGTCACCCCTGTGAAGCGACTCTCCACTGAGATGTTGGGAGCTATATCACCCTACTCCAGCCGTGCATTTATTTGCCGGGACGAGGTCGGGGTTGATGCTCCGGCTCAGTGGGAAAGAGTGAGGAGACTATATCGCCCTACTGCTCAGTGCATTGAATTGCCGGAGTAAGCTTTGGGATTGACGTCTCGGGCCATTCGTAGCCATATCACTCTACTCCTCTCGGAATTGACAACCGTGAGTTGAGGTCGGGGTTGAAGCTCCGGCTTAGTGGGTGATTATTCCTAAAGCTCTCCGTTATGGAATCTGGGGTCCGACAGGCTTGGTATCAGAGCAGGACTGTCCGTAGGATGACCCTTGACCTTGGTCGATGTTGAGTCTAGAATTGTGAAAACTATATTGAACTTAAAAGATTTGCAAAAATCATAAGTAGTGACTCTGTTTCCTTCTTATCCTATCGATCTTAGTCTTACCCTTACCTCCTCATTTGGTTTAAAAGTGGTTTGACTACTCTTTCCTCCATTCAAAGTAAGGTTTCACGTGTTCGGGTTTCCTTTACCTTCCCTCTTATCTAATTCAGTTACCGTGAAATTCCGATTCTTGTTTTTAATCTGGATGCATTGTGGGCCCACTTGTTCGTCTCATCCGATGCATCACACCTCTGGTTCCTCTATAACTCTCACTCTTGTTTCAGTCAGCAATCTCTGCATCGATGGATGCCAAAGTACACCGTCTAGGGTTAAATTGGCACCCTCGTGTGCTCCTTTCGCCTCCGATCTCTGAGCAATGAAGTGTTCATGCACTTCTCTATTGTATATATGTACGATGTGCAGAATATACGCTCGACCGTCCTGCGTGATAGCAGTGTATGGTTTTCCTTCCTAAGTCTATGGCCGCCTGAGGTTATAGATGAATCATGTATAGGAACTAAACTCCAAGTGTGAGCATGGTATGGTAACATGGTCATGTACATATTCTTGCTTGTGAGCTTGCAATAGTACTGTCATGTGTCTTATGTACCGAATGTCTATCTGTGTGGCTATGGAAAGTATGTTAGCTTTGTGGCTTTTGTACTACCATATGTGACATATTTAGCATTTATCTCGTTTCACACTGTTTAGTTTCCTCAGTACATTCTACCGTAAATTTCCTATCAGATTCGATTTTGAATCTTGAAGTAACTCCTTTTTCCTCCCTTCAGGATGGCTGGCAATCCGCGCCCAGCAGATCATGGTGCCGGTAACGACCGGTGATGTTCCCCCTCCACCGCCGTCTATGGCTGAAGTCTTGATGCAGATTGAGCGCAACAGCATGGAGCAGACTCGTCTGTTGGAGCGCCTCTTGTACAAAACACCGGCCGTCAACCTGATGACTCGTGTTGGAATCTCTGATTTCCTTCGAACTCAGCCTCCGGTGTTTAGTCGCTCTGAAGATCCTCTGGATGCCGACGACTGGATCCGCACCATCGAGCGCAAGTTGGAGACTGCGCGTGTTGCCACGACAGATCGAGTGAACTTCGCGGCCTTCCAGCTTGAAGGTGCCGCAGCTCGCCTGGTGGGAAAGTTTCCGCTCCATGCAAGAGAAGGATCATGAGATTACCTGGTCTAAGTTCCGTACTGCTTTCCGCGGAGCTCATATCCCAGATGGAACAATGGAGGTCAAGAAGGAAGAGTTCCGTAATCTGAAGCAAGGGCAGAACAGTATAACTGAGTATCTCCACCAGTTTAATCATTTGGCTCGTTATGCTCCAAATGACGTTGCCACCGATGCGGACAAGCAGGAGAAGTTCCGCAAAGGTCTGAATCCGGAGATCCGCTATGAGCTGCTTCCGTTCGATTTCGCAAACTTCCAGGCCCTGATGAACAGGGCCATCAAGATGAAACATGGCAGGCAGACACTTGAAGAATCGCGCAAGCATGCTCGTGATGCTGCCAAACCATCGAGCTCCAGCTCCCAGAAGAGAAGAATTTGGATTCCAGCTAGCGCATTCAACCGCGCTACTCCTCTCTGCCAGACCATCAGGCTTTGATCCCTCGTCCTCCTCAGCAGGGTTTCCAAGCAAGACCAGTTGGAGGACAGTCGTCTAATCCTGCTCCAAGGCCGCCCCCTGGAGTCTGCTTTGTGCTGTGGCCAGCCTGGTCATTATGCTCGTGAATGTCCCCGGAATCAGAATCCTGCACCTCGCCCTAATCCAGGACAAGGTCAAGCTCGAGGCAATGCTCAGTTTAAGAAGCCAAACCCGAAGCCTCAACCAGCCGGTCGCGGTCGCGTGAATCACGTGGTCGCCGAAGAAGCTCAGGAAGCGCCTGACGTCGTCTTGGGTACGCTTCTTGTCCATTCTACTCCAGCATCCGTCCTTTTCGATTCGGGAGCTTCTCATTCGTTTATAGCTAAGGGTTTTGCCGAGAAGCATCACATTCCCTTCGAGTGTATGTCGATTCCATTGTCTATCCTTGCACCGGGATCTGCGTATGAGAACATCCCGAGAGTGTCGTGGAGTTTGTATCAGAATTTCTGATCTTGAGTTCTATGCTACCTTAATTGTTTTGGCCTCCACTGATATCGATATCATCCTGGGTATGGATTGGTTGACCACGCATCAAGCCCTAATTGATTGTGCAACCAATACCATAACTCTTTTCCATCCTTCCGGTCAAACGGTTCTTTGTAACCTAGGGATCCGTCAACCACCACCTCTGTGCTATTGAAGGCAAGCCTCTTTCAGATCTTCTAAATGTTCCAGTGGTCTGTGATTTCCCAGATGTCTTTCCTGATGAGCTACCAGGTCTGCCACCCGATCGTGAGATCGAGTTTGTTATCGAGCTCATGCCTGGAACTGCTCCCATTTACCGGCGTCCCTATCGCATGCCTCAGGATGAATTGATCGAGTTGAAGAAACAACTCCAGGAGCTAGAAGAGAAAGGTTTCATCCGACCTAGTTCCTCTCCTTGGGGATGCTCAGCTCTCTTTGTGGTAAAGAAAGATAAGAGCCTCCGGATGTGTGTTGATTATCGACCTCTTAACGAGGTGACGATTAAGAACAAATATCCTCTTCCTCGCATCGATGACCTCTTTGATCAGTTAACCGGAGCTGCAGTCTTTTCTAAAATCGATTTGAGGTTGGGTTACCACCAAATCAAGGTCCGAACCGAAGACATTCCAAAAACAGCGTTCTCAACCCGCTATGGATTGTACGAGTTCACCGTAATGCCTTTTGGGCTAACCAATGCTCCTGCTACCTTCATGAGGTTGATGAATTCCATCTTCATGGAATATTTTGATCGTTTTGTAATCATCTTCATGATGACATCCTGATCTATTCCAAGACCAAAGAAGATCATGCCGAGCATCTAAATCTTGTCTTGGGCAAACTTCGTGAACATCAGCTGTATGCAAATTCACTAAGTGTGAATTCTGGCTCGAAGAAGTCGCTTTTCTAGGCCACGTGCTTTCGGCGAAAGGTATTGCCGTGGATCCTAGCAAAGTCAAAGCTGTTCTCAATTGGGAGCAACCCAAATCGGTCACTCAAGTACAGAGTTTCCTTGGTCTAGCCGGTTATTACCGTCGGTTCATCAAGGACTTCTCCAAGCTTGCCAAACCATTAACCGAACTCCTCAAGAAAGAAAGAAGTTCGAGTGGTCCGAAAGATGTGAAGAAAGTTTCCAAGAGTTGAAACACCGTTTGACCTCCGCTCCTGTTCTTGTTCTCCCAGATATCCACAAAAATTTCGACATCTTCTGTGATGCCTCTCGTCTAGGTCTCGGTTGTGTATTGATGCAAGAAGGACATGTGGTAGCTTACGCCTCTCGTCAGTTGAGACCACATGAACTCAATTATCCAACTCATGATCTAGAACTCGCTGCGGTGGTTCATGCCTTGAAGATTTGGCGGCATTACCTCATTGGTAATCGCTGTGAGTTGTACTCTGACCACCAAAGTCTGAAATATTTGTTCACCCAACCCGATCTGAACCTTCGGTAACGAAGATGGCTGGAATTGATCAAAGATTATGACGTAGGTCTCCATTACCAACCTGGTAAGGCTAATGTCGTTGCGGATGCACTTAGCCGGAAAACCTACTGTAATAATCTAAGGATTCAGGAACATCAGCCGCTCCTCCATGAGGAATTCGCGCGGCTTAATCTCGAAGTCGTTCCCTTTGGTTCCCTACATAACCTTGAAATCCAATCCTCCTTGGAAGACCAAATCAAATCCGCTCAAAAGCGAGACAAAGGTGTCCGCAAGATCAAGGAAAACATTGCTAGCGGAGTTGCTAAATGTTTCTCAATCGACGATCAGGGCATTGTTCGATTTGGCAATCGTCTTGTTGTGCCGAAGAATAAAAATCTTCGAGATTCTATCCTTCGTGAAGCTCATGATTCCCCCCTGTCTATTCATCCGGGTAGTACGAAGATGTACCGAGATCTGAAGCAGAGATTCTGGTGGACCCGAATGAAAAGGGAAATCGCTCGATTCATCTCTGAATGTGATGTGTGTCGTCGTGTTAAGGCGGAACACCAAAAACCCGCAGGCACACTTCAACCTCTGCCTATCCCTGAGTGGAAGTGGGATGAGATCGGTATGGATTTTATCACTGGCCTTCCAAGAACTCAGAAGGGAAATAATGCCATTTGGGTAGTCATTGATCGCCTATCTAAAGTAGCTCATTTCCTCCCTGTTCGAGAGAATATCTCCGCTAGCCATTAGCTGAGTTATACATATCTCGTATCGTATCTCTCCACGGGATCCCTAAACGGATAATCTCCGACCGTGGTAGTTTGTTCACCTCTAGATTTTGGGAAAGTATTCAAGCTGCTATGGGAACTCATCTCTCATTCAGTACAGCTTATCATCCTCAAACCGGTGGACAAACCGAAAGGGTTAACCAAATCCTTGAAGACATGCTTAGGGCTTGTGTTATATCCTTCGGTGCAAAATGGGAAAAATGCCTTCCGTTTGCTGAATTCTCATATAACAACAGTTTCCAGTCAAGCCTGGGCATGGCCCCTTTCGAAGTTCTTTATGGACGCAAGTGCCGAACTCCGCTCAATTGGTTTGAAACCGGAGAAAGGCAAATTCTTGGACCGGACTTGATCAAGGAAGCAGAAGATCAAGTTCGAGTTATTCGAGAGCGGTTGAAAACTGCTCAATCTCGTCAGAAGAGCTACTCCGACCTCCATCGTCGTGAGATCCACTTTGAGCCAAACGATAAAGTCTACCTCCGGGTCACTCCTCTCAAGGGTGTTCGCCGATTTGGCATCAAAGGAAAGTTGGCACCTCGTTACATTGGTCCCTTTCGCATTCTTTCCAAACGAGGTGAAGTCGCATACCAGTTGGAACTACCTCCGTCGTTATCCAATATCCATAATGTCTTCCATGTTTCCCAACTCCGAAAATGCTTTAAAGATCCAATTCCGGAGTCCGCTGTTGAAACCCTGGATCTCCAAGAAGATCTTTCTTACCAAGAGTATCCTGTTCGAATTCTCGATGAAATGGAGAAGACAACACGAAGACGCAACATAAAGTTCTTAAAAGTCCAGTGGTCCAACCACTCCGAAGAAGAAGCTACTTGGGAACGTGAAGATCTTCTTCGATCAGTGTACCCCTCCCTCTTTTCCAGCTGATCCGAATCTCGGGGTCGAGATTCTTGTAAGGAGGGTAGGTCTGTAACGTCCCCATTTTCATTTTCTTCTGTTTGTGCATATCATGGCATGGCATAGCATGGCATAGCTCGAATGATTTTAAAATTTGAATCTGAATCCTAAAGAGAGGCTTGAAATCCATTTGAATTGGTAGAGCAGAATCTAAGAATATAGAATTTTAGTTAAAAATCAAATGAGTCAAAGCAAGTTCAAAAGAGTTAAAATGATGAGGTGAGTGAGAAGGTTTGGAAATTTTTTAAATTGGAATCATCCTTGAAGTTGCAATATTTTGAATTGGAACAATTTTAGAAATTTGGGAATTAAAAATCAGAAAGAAAATGAAATAAAAGCAAAAATGCTAAAACCTAACCCTAGCTAACCTCCTTTCCCCGCATGGGCTCTTTCTCCCCCGGCCCATCCTTCTCTCTGGCCCGCACCGGCCCACCCCGCACTCCTTCTTCTCCCTCCTCCCTTCTTCTCACCCCGCCGCCTGCTCCCTCATGCCGCGTGGCGCCCTTCCTCTGCACCGCGCGCCACCTCGCCTGCCTCCCTCCCCCTCCCCCTAAGACTCCCTCTCTCGGCCGCGTCGCGCCCCACTCCCCTTTCTTTTCTCTCCCGGCCGAGCTCCCCCATTTCTCTGCCTTGCCCCGAGCCCAACGCCGTGCTCCTCCACGCTCCCGTCGCCGTCCCCGCCGCCGGTCGCCCAGCACGTCATCGAGTTCCTCCGTCTCGGCCACGCCGTCGCCGCCCGCCATCCCTCCGCCAACAGAGCTCGCCGCCTCGCCTCCGCCTACCCCGAGCACCCCGGTGCTTCCCTCCGCTCGCCCCCATCTACCTCGCCGGCCGCCTCCGTAGCTCACCGCCCCAGGCACCGGCCGCCGTCGTCGCCACCGCCTCCGTCGAGCTCCGCCCGACGCCGTCAACCGCCGCCCTCCTCCGATTGCTGCCTCGCCTCGCGCCCCGAGTTCTCGCCGTCCGGAGCCCCGCCGCCCCCCTCCATTGCCGCGCCGGAGCTCCCTCCCGCCACCTCGCCGCCGCCTCACCCGAACCGCCGTCCCCATCGCTCTCCGACGTTGCCCCGAGCCGAGCGGCCATCCCGTGCTTCCCCGCCGCCGTTCCTCCGCTCCCCTCGGCCCTCCGTCTCACCGCCGACGTCGCCGTCTACCCCGAAGCGCCCCCTCCTCGCCGTCTCCGCCCCAGGCCCCGAGCTCCGTCGCCACCACCTCGCCGCCGCTCCTCCGAGCTCCGCCGCCATTGCCGTCGCCCCGGTGAGCCGCGCCCCCCTTTCCCCCCGGTCCGGTCGAGCCGCCGACCGGAACCGACCGAGCCCCAGGCCATCCGGATAGGGCCTTAATGGCCATTAAAACCCTCATTAGGGCATAGTTATGAGTTAATCATTGATGAGTGTACTTAATTACTGCAATAACTCCGGTTCCGACCTATTTATTTCTGATGTTTGGTCATTAGTGCTTAACCGACATGTTAATTGCTGTATTAATGCTGAGCAGTGTGATTAATGAGCTTATTTGGTATGTGTGTATGACGTGTGGGTCCCAGCTGTAGGAATTTAAGAAAAAGATAAAAGAAAAGGGGATTTATCTGGCTGGTAGGCCCCACATGTCATAGGCTCTATTAGTGTTGACTCCAATTTGACCTAGGGCCCACTGTCATACTCTAGGGCTAGCTGCCACCTGAGTAATAAAAGTAATTCATTTATTTTTGCTGAGAAAAATACAACAAAGGGGTTTAAATTGATTTAAAACTTGTTAAATTCGCAGAAAATGCATCGTAACTCAGAAAAATACGAATAATATATCAAAATGGTCAGAAAAATGAGAACTATTCAATCATGTCATATTCATCCATGTTTGCATGCTAGGAAAAGTAAAATTGACTAAAAACTCCATTTAGGGTTTCCCCGAACCCCCGGAAGTCGTCGGATCGCGATATCTCGCGCGTCCAGACTCCGATTAACCTGATTCCAGTTGCGTTAGTGTTTATTTCAAATCCTCTAGCTCATGGCATACATTGCATCTCATGCTGATGTTTTTCAACAATGTATTGATTGTTTCGTGTGTTTCGTTTCGGTGTTGTCGCTCCTCCCGATAGGACCGGACGATCTCGACGAGTGTAACTTTGAGCAGGATCAGGGCATAGTAATGGATCAGCAAGGCAAGCAGCCCCCTTTGACCATCTTGAGGATAACCCATTATTTGCAAATTAATATTTGTTTTTAAAATCGTATTGCATGCGTTCCACTGATATTTTATGCTAAGTGTGAACCCTATCCGTTGCATGAAAACTTACTTTGTCACTCAATCAACACCACCGACCCTCCCAACCTATTTAGAGTGAATTACTTATTGTTGTGATATTGCTATTATAGCTCATGATGCTTAGACCTGCTTAGTTGAGCAAAGTCGTAATTCCTGGGATGGCAGACAGAACACACTCTGGATGGGTTAGCGGATTTGGTGGGTGTTCACCGGGATGTGCTTAATAAACCTGACTAATATCAATTGGGCTTGGACGAGAGGCCATGCTCGGAGCATGGTGGGTTGTCTCGTTCATCCCACAAGGACCGGTTTCCGGCGTATATTGACCCAAGATTTTGCGTACTACTACACGGGTGTATATGGGCCACCCCCGACAGAATAATTTGTCTAGACTTAGGTGGTGAGCCGCATAGTTTGCCGTTTTCGTCACTTGGGTGCGTGGAAAATGAGAAGGTGGTGTGGTGCAACAATATAGGAGTGAGGGTTACACACGGTCCGGGACCGGGGATGTATCACCTGCCACAACTAGTAGGACCGCATCGAAGTATCGGCCGAACTGTCGTTCGCGGACTAGCCTATTAGGGCGGCTCATACCTAGGTCGAAAACATTGTAAAGGTCGTGTTCGATCACCCTCCGCCAGCACACCTCGTGAAAGTGTGTAAATTGCATTGGCATTAGGAGTCGATCGATACGTGTAGGTAAAGATGTACACCCCTGCAGGGTTTAAACTATTCGAATAGCCGTGTCCGCGGTTATGGACAGCTTGGTAATTACCTGCGTCGAATTAGACAAGTACAACCTTAATCTAAAATGGACCAACTCTAAGGACGTGGGTTAGCGATCGATTTCTCCCTGGTGGTCGAGAAAGGATCGAGGGTTTGCTGTGTTTAATGGTCTGCTTTAGGTTTATTATGCAGTTTCAGCTCATCTCTTTTGCAAAAGTATTCCAGTAGACGGATTTCAATCTATTTACAGGTATTCTCGAAATACAAATCAGCTTGCTGCAAAATAGTCCACAGATAGCCCTTTCTTGATACCGAGTGCATCTATTATTATTTTCCCCTGTAAGTCTTGTGGAGTACATTTTGTACTCACCTTGCATTCGTTGATAATTTGTGTGCAGAGGAAACCACTCCCGCAGCGGAGGGTTTCTACGTTGAGGTAGACTCCGGCATCGACTAGTCGCTGGTGATCCCGGGCAGTGGTCCTGTCCTGGGTTCGGTAGTTGGTTTGTGCTGCCGCCGCTTTCGGCCCTACCCTTAGGCTTCTCAGCCAAACTTATGTTTCCGCGGTGTAAATAACTTTTGCTATGAATACGTTGTTAAGTTTCCGAACAACTAGTATTATTGCAGTTTCGGTCGTAGAGTCTCTGTTATGATACTGGTTTGTTCTTCCCCCTGTATCGTGTACAATGCGTGTATGTTTGAAGTGCATGATGCAGGTAGGATTTCAGGTTTTATATCGTAGAGCTATTAAGTTTAGTCACCCCTGTGAAGCGACTCTCCACTGAGATGTTGGGAGCTATATCACCCTACTCCAGCCGTGCATTTATTTGCCGGGACGAGGTCGGGGTTGATGCTCCGGCTCAGTGGGAAAGAGTGAGGAGACTATATCGCCCTACTGCTCAGTGCATTGAATTGCCGGAGTAAGCTTTGTGGTTGACGTCTCGGGTCATTCGTAGCCATATCACTCTACTCCTCTCAGAATTGACAACCGTGTGTTGAGGTCGGGGTTGAAGCTCCGGCTTAGCGGGTGATTATTCCTAAAGCTTTCCGTTGTGGAATCTGGGGTCCGACAATATATATATATATATAGAATAAGTCCGGATAACCCTCTGAGGTTTGGTGAGATCATTGTACATGTTGGCAATAAATTCTTGACAGCATATCACGTGGGCAAAACCGCTCTCCAAACCACCTTACAAAGCTTTCAGGGGGTTATTTAAACAGTTTTATAAATATTAAAGGGTTAGATACTCAAGGGGTTAATTACTCGTCGTCCCAAACCTGATGGGTCAATCGGACTTATATCTTTTTTTTTATAAATTCGTATAAAAATGTACAGAAGATGAATTCCAGGCCCATCTCGGTCCGGCGACGTCATTGAAGGCCCAACAAGCAGTTGGCCCTTTGACGAGCCGCCTCAGTCGAGCTCTAGCCACCTCACACGAAGCCAGCGTTTCCTCCCACCTCGCCACCGATGGAACCGGCCGCCGGCTCGCGCCGCCGCCCGGCGCTCCGCTTCCTCTGCGCCAAGAAGACCCTCCTCTCCCCTCCCTCCCCGTCCCTCCGCTGGCTCGTAGGCTCCCCTCGCTTCCTCCCGCCCCTCAGCGTTGCCGCGGCCCTTCGCTGCCTCCGCTCCCTCCCCGACGGCGGCCCCTTCTCCCCCGATCTCCCCCGCGAAGCAGGCAAGTCTCTCTCACATCCGCCCCAAACACCCCTTCTCCTACTCCTTCCTCCTCTTTAGCTTGCTCCACTAATGGTCTCTCTCATCTGACGATCCCTGGCGCGGCGTGCAGACGAAATCCGGGGATTGCTCGTGAGGGGGTTCGACATCGTCGGGGCGCTGCTCGTTGGGGGCGTGAATTTTGGGTCGGATGCTGGCAGGGCGCTGGAGCTGGCTCGGGCGCTGAGGGAGCGGTTGTTCGGCGAGAGGGCGGGCCATGGCATGGTCGGAGGCTGCGTGGATGCGGCCACCGGGGAGGTTCAGTTTCTTGTTTCAGGGATCGATGGGTCGGAAGCGGTGGAAGGGCAGGAGGTTGTATGGGAGGATGAGCCGGAGAGGTTGCTGCTGGAGAAGGGCTGCCTTCTCCGCTGCGAGCTGCAGCTGAAGCTGCCACTCTATGTTCCTTCGGGTGAGATGTCTGGTAAAAAACGTTCGCCTCTCTTCTTCCGCTGCAAATGCTGAAATTTCCGTCCTTTTGAAATTTATGATTCCAGCCTTTAGCTTGATTTTGCATGTGTTGAGTATGAAATCATATTTGAAGTATGTAGCAGTCATGTTGTGAATACGTTGATGCTTTCATGCACATTGTGCCTATTGTGCTTTGCTTTCGCATGGTGAAATGCTACATTTAGCTGCCAGATTTAGGTTTTCTTGCATGGAATTGGGTACATGGGGATTGTAAAGTGTTTGAGTAGGTTGATATTTGTTTGATCAACCTTGATCCATGTGTCAAATCAAATGGAATCTGCGGAAAGTATGCATTACCCCTTAACTGTATAATAGGTAATCCCATGTTAGTCTTATTTCCAGCTCCATGTTGTATTGGTAAAATGCCAGAAAATTCATAGTTTATCTATGCAGAATGATTAAAATTTTATTTTAAACTTCCGAAGTACGAAATGAATGGACGAAACTAAATATCAACTTGATATGTGAGACTCGTGAGTCCTTTGTTATGAATATCCAAATGGATAACTTGAGTATATATATATGCATTAGGTTACTCAGCAACACATGCTACTTTGATTTCCAGGTTGCATTGTGTAAGGATAATGGTTACTCAGAAATAAATATGTTTTCCTGAAAATTCTTAATCCTGAATTGGTAAAACAAAACTTTTGATCATGTAGGGGACCAAATTGCTCTATGGGTGGTTTGCCTGTTTGACATTTGCGATTTCTTGAGCTTGACAAATGTGCACTCATAGATGAAATGCTGCAAGACCGCAAGAGTATAACTACTTTTTTATGACATTTGCCAGCACTTTTTTCTTACAGATTTTTGAAGGCGTTATCATGTTGGCCATCACTTCTTTTTTTTAAATTATTTTTTAAACAATATTTTGTATTCTCTTTGAAAGGAAAATGATAATTGTATTGGGTGAACTATAACCTGACCACTACTCAAGGAAAGGCATAAGTCAGTACTGTTAATCTTATGCAACTTAGATCTATTGCACAGCCCAAAAGGCATATATATAGTACAAGATGGCTAGGAATACAAGGCAAGTCTAGAGTCCTATGCCAATACGAATACAACAGGTAAGCCAATCTACTATATCTGTAACAATTACTATGTGTTTCTTTTTGCAGGCATTGAAGCAAGGGTTTATTCACTCATTGAATCTACAGCTGCTAACCTCAGAGATCCTCATGTTTCTTACCTAGTTGAAGGCCCAACTGCAACATCTGATGAATCGCATCATTCTATTATCTTATATGGCAATGATCTAAGTTCTGTTTCCCGTCTACCTAACAACCCAAGCACAAACGAGTGCAGTGCAAAAATTGTATCTTGTTCAGAATTCTTCCCAGCAAAGAAGTATCACCTCTCCTTGACAAGAGAGGTAAGCTGAGACTCAACCTAACTTGTTATGCTTGTTTTTAGTTCTAGCGACTAACGAAAAGTGCAGACGTTGTCAACTTTGGTCACTTACCTCTCTTGCTTCTGTTTATTAAAGCATCAAATTTTAAGTATACCTAGCTTCAATATTTGAGAATTACATATTTCATGAAAATTTGTTTCGAATTGTATGAATGACCTGTTTTCGAAATATTAAGCATATGAGGGTGGAAGGACTATTTGGAAGTTGGAAGGCATCTGTGATTTATTAGATGGAGACGCATTCCATTCCAGAATTTGTATAGTAGGATGATGCAGACTCCTTTACCATGTGTACTTCTGTATCCTATGACAATATTCGATCACACGGTTCTGAAAGTTTTATTTGCTAGAATGCAGATGCAATTCAAATAACTGTGCTGTCCAATCAATCAGTCAATAGCTCAAAGGCTGGCAACCCTGTCCCTGTGGTAGAGTACTTTCCAGGTAGTTATTTTATTATACTTATATCCTGCTTCTAAAAAAATGAACCCCCCGCCACCCTTTTGCCCTAGTTGTCTGCAGCAAACATACACTTCTTTTTTGGCGAGATAAGCCAGCAGAAGTATAGTTACATGCATCCACTTGTTATATATAGGAATTTCTTTTTTCCATTCACTTCAATTTTGTATTGTTTGTTCTTTCCTCACTGGAAATATGTTCATGTTTTTCATCAGCACCAGCATCAGCTATCCTGAGAGTAATCAACTTGAAGCTAGATATACTATGCTACAGTTCTATAGATTTTCCTGTAGCAGCAGCTGTATCTGAGCTTGTTATTCCGGGATTAGTTGATCAGCTAAGCATTATGAAGAAGGCTATTGTATCAGAGCTCCTAACTCAACAACCCCAGGTATGTGATTCATTAGTCTAGTGACTGCTATTACTGAATCGGGTTGGATCATATGAAATTTTTTATCACGATTCTTCTTTTTTTTGTTAGAATGGTAATGATATTAAGATATACCAAACCAAGACTCCACCTAGGGTTGGATTGGTTCAGTCAATCTAGGGTCGTAGAATCATATGACTAGAATCGAGATCGTGACAACATTACGATTCAAGTCAGTCCCGTATAAAAGGGACACCATATGCCCCTACCATGAGAGGGATTAAGCCCGGGTGGCAGCTAAATGAGAGGTAATTGGCCGATTGCCTGAATCCATGCACACAATAACATACTGATAGGTGCTGTTAGGTGCTAATTAGAAGTCATGACCCATGAGTTAAGACTATTGACTTCGCTGTTATGATGCAACTTATATTGCTCAAGGCCAAAGGGCCAACATTTATAGTACATGTAAATGGGATATATTTGCATAGAGGATATAGTCCTAATACAATACAACTCTAATAGTCTTCTCAAACTCATCGTGTATCAATAACAATGAGTTTGGAAAGATAAAAGTTGTGCTGTGCTCGAGTCTGTACCTTCGTGAAGAAGTCTGCCAACTGAAGTTTGGATGACACATACAAAGGGCAATAACCTGATCCTGCACCTGTGACCGCATATAAGAAGCATCAACACCGATATGTTTGGTGAGTTCGTGCTTCATCGGGTCTCAAGCAATGCTAATAGCACCATTGTTAGACAAAAGAGGAGTGGGTGTAGAAATAGAAACACTAAAATTGCCAAGTAACCACCTTAGCCAAGTAACCTCTATTATCAAAAGAGCCATAGCTCACAACTCACCATTTGCACTCGAACAAGAAATTGTTGTCTGCTTCTTAGTCTTCCGATTAATGAACCACCAAGAAAAACACAGTAGGCAGAAAAAGACCGATGATCAGAGTGATCAGTAGCCTAAGTTGCATTAGAATAGACCTAGAGTTGAAAAGAGTTGCAGCGTGGAAAGAAAAGAAGGCGAGTGGTAGTCCCATGAAGATATCGCAAGACACGAAGGTGACTAGTGGGAGCAGAGATGAACTGACTTAGAATATGCACTGGGTATGAAATGTCAGGACGAGTAACACTAAGGTAAACAAGAGGCTCATCATCAAAGGACAAAAGGTGAACATTGAGCTCCGTAGGAGTCTCAGTGGTGCGCTGATCAGTAAGAGAAGTGTGATCAAGAAGACCCTGTATATACTTCTTTCGAGATAGGAAGAAGCCATGTGGCGTAGACAAGGCAAAAAATGTGTGAGGCGCTAGGCGGGCATTTTGCTAGCACCTAGGTGGTAGCCTTGGTAATGCACTACCGTGAGTAGCAGCAGCGATGGAAGAGAGAAGTCAGAGGGGAAAAAGATAAAGGAAAGAAGAGGGGAAGGAAGGCCCACTAGTGCAATACAACCCATTTGGCCCACGTGATGCTGCCTTATTAGATTACCCTTGCCTCTAAATGCTAGTTGTTAGCCATATGGGCAGCAACAACAGCTCAAGCAACCAACAGCTACCGGCGACGGCAACGACGACGACTACCTGCCAGCAATGATGATGACCTGTTAGCGATGGTGATGCCGCAACGATCTCGACGGCTATCTCTCCTTCCCCACTGCCTCTTCTCCTGCTGACGCATCTCTTGCCCCACTGCCGTCGCCGGAGGACGTCGAATACTCCTAGGAGGGGGTCGATTCCTCATCGGAGTCGTCAATTCCTCGCTTTAGGAGGTTAATTTCTCGCCAGAGGACCTCGTCAGACGCCTAAACCACAACCTAGGGCCTAGGCGTCGTGTTTGGCTGCTGTCCAGCGCCTAGATGTGCCTAGGCGAGTGCCTCAAAGTGCCTTTTTTCATCGGGTGTAAAAGAAACCTCAATCCCAAGGAAATAACGTAGAGGACCCAGAGCAGACAAAAAGAACTGCTCACTGAGACGTGCCTTAATAAAGGCTATGTACTGAGAATTGTCTCCAGTAATGATCATGTCATCAACACAAAAGAGAAGAAGTGTCCAACCACGAGGCAAAATGTGAACAAAGAGCTTAGGATCATGAGCGCTGGCAGAAAAACCAACTGCGGTGATCACTGAAGAAAAATGTTCAAACTAGGCATGAGGGGCTTGCTTAAGCCCATAAAGAGAGCGACGAAAACGACAAATCATACCCAGGCATGAGGGGCTTGCTTAAGCCCATAAAGAGAGCGACGAAGACGACAAACCATACCCTCAGGAATAGAATGCCCCAATGGTGGTTGTATGTACACCTCACGCAGCTTATCATTAAGAAAGATATTTTTGACATCAAGCTGTGAGATGGACTACTCACGGATAAAGGCCATAGCAAGAAGGGCTGAACAACGGTGATGCGAGCCACATGAGCAAAAGTCTCATCATAGTTGTGACTATGCTCCTGTTGAAAGCGACGCACTACAAGACAAGCCTTGTAGCACTCAACAGAACCATCGAAGTGGGTCTTAACCTTATACACTGACTTGCACGTGATGGGACAGACATGGAGAAAGAGGGACAAGATCCCATGTGCCAGTGCGCTCAAGGGCAACGATCTCCTCTGCCATGGCATGCTATCATTCCTGATGAACAACATCATGATAAGAAGTCGGCTTGGCAAAAGAGACGCAGCAAAACCATAGCGGTTAGGAGCAAAAATAGGACAACCTCGAAGGGCATAGTGAGGTGGAGCCTCAGAAGAAGAGGACCCATTGGGAAAAGAGGGCTCATCAGGAGGAGATGGCACATAAGAAAAAGATGGCTCGTCAGGAGAAGATGGCCCTATAGGAAAAGAATGCGCATCTAAATGACTCCTCAACTGATGAACGACGAATGTAGTAGAGAGGATAAGAAGAAACAGTGATATGAGGGGCCTCAGGAGAAGGTGTCGGTGGTAGAGACACAATAGGAGAAGGCATTGGCAGAGAAGGCGCCACTGGAGGATGAGGAGGCGCGGACACTGGAGACGCCACGAGAGGAGGTGCCGGTGGTGAAGACGGTGGAGGTGCTATTGGAGAAGGCATCAGGAAAGAAGGTGCCAGTGGCAAGACGGTGATGTGCCACGCAGAGAAGGCATTGGGAAAGAACGCATCAACCGTGGTGGTGATATAGAGGTGATGGGAGTATCAAAAAAAGTGAAGAAAGAAATTGACTCGACAAGAGAACCAAGAGAAAGACGAGGGTAGAAGGGACAAGAATCATAAAAAATAACATCCATGAAAACCCGCATCAGTCAGCCAACAGGGTCCCAACAACGATATCCCTTATGCTCAACACTATAGACTAGAAAAAACACACTCAACAGACTAGTGATCAGCTTGGTGCACTCATGAGGTGCAAGAAGCACGTAGCTCACACAACCAAAGAGCCAGAGACTAGAATAATCAGGCATCCTACCACAAGGGCGCTTGATTGGAATCCCCACTGAAGAGCAAAAGGTTGAATATTAGTCAAATAAGTGATAGTAAAAACAACCTCAGCCCAAATGAAGTGGAACACCAAAGCCAAGCATATGAGCACGGGCAGTTTGAAGATGACGATGCTTACGGTCAATAACACCATTTCGAGCGAGAGCACTAGGACAAGAAAACTAAGAAACAATGCCTTGCCCAACAAGAAAATGACAAGGGTGACTGCATAGATACTCGGCAGAATCAGCACGAAAGATACGATTAGAAGAGTCAAATGAGTGCGAACTATGGTGGAAAAGCTCTTATAGATGTGTAAAACCACGCTACAGAAGACATAAAATAAATCCAGGTGTAGCGAGAAAAATCATCTGTGAAAAGAACATAATAGCGATGACTCCTTTTGAAAACAAAAGGAGCTGGACCCCAGACATTAGAATGAACAAAATCAAATTGATGTTCTGAAACTGACTCACAGAGGGATAAAAAGAGTTCTATCTACCTGCCAAGTCTACAACCATGACAATTATCTAAAGAGACATTACTAGACACAGACCCTAAAAGACCACGACGAACTAGGGAAGACATGCGAACCACAGAGATGAACGACGAGGTAGGATGTAGCCGAGGCACATGCGGTGGAGGAGACATAAAGACCACCAGCAGGGATAGCAGTCACCAGACACAGACCCTAAAAGACCACGACGAACTAGGGAAGACATGCGAACCACAGAGATGAACGATGAGGTAGGATGTAGCCGAGGCACATGCGGTGGAGGAGACATAAAGACCACCAGCAGGGATAGCAGAAGGTAGACGAAGCTAGTCAAGCTCCCAAAGACGTGAGTCACGACGATGCGGACCAGTACCAACTAAAAGACATGTGTGACGGTCTTGAACACAACAAGAGTCAGAATCAAGAATGACACGACAGTCATGATCAGTGAGCCGGCAGGTTGACATTAGCTGCATGGTTAGTTTGGGAATATGAGATACAATAGGAACCATCAAAAGAGTCGAAAGAGTGTATTATCCTGCAACAGAAAGAGAAGTACCATATGCGGTTTGAACAGTGGTAGGGACAACTAGGGGGCTAGAGTTTATAAGACTAGTGGAACCGGAAGTCATATGAAAAGTAGCACCGGAGTCAAGAATCCAAGGCTACCTAAGGAAAATATGTAAGGTGGATTACTAGAAGACCAAGCAACAGAACCAACAGAACTAGCAGAACCCGACGATGCAAAAACTTGAGAAGCGGCCAGATGACGTAGTAGTGTAAGAATCTCCTCAGTGGC
Source organism: Stipa capillata (assembly GCA_019208055.1). Lineage (NCBI taxonomy): Eukaryota > Viridiplantae > Streptophyta > Magnoliopsida > Poales > Poaceae > Stipa > Stipa capillata. Next base: position 44,852 of record JAGXJF010000623.1, read on the forward strand.
AGAAGTAGTAGAGCCCCGTGAAGAAGAGCCAACAAGTCCCGAGCTTGCAGTACTCGCTGTAGGGCGGCCACGTCAACAAGCAGTCTCTCCATGAGGGACACCGCCATTCCACCCACAGTAGAAAGTGCCATTGACAAAGGCACCACTAGTGGACGAGCAACAGCAAACAACAGATCACGGTGGACGAAGATGAACATGAACCAACGAAATACCGAAAGAAGTCATCCGTGTACCTGTTTTTTATGCCGAAACAAGTCACGGGTTATAGCAAACCCGAACCAAAAAGCCTCTTGTGTAGCGATGTAGACCACCCGACAAGCAGTGAACGGAGGAGGTCCCTAGAGACGGGCGGACAGTGGAGCTCACAGGCGGCGGGGTGGCGGCAGGTGACTATTGGCAAAGGAGGCCAACGAGGCCTAGGCGATTGGCAGACAGTGGCTGGGACCAGATCAGTTGACCGACGGACGACGAGCTGCAATGGGGGCCGGCGAGTGACGAGCTACAGGAGGCCAGTGGGTGACGAGCTGTAGCAGCCGACGGCATCCTAGTCCGACAAAAGAAACAGGAGGCTGGCGACCACCAGTGGGACAAGCAGCCGAACGTGTCCTTGTCGAGCAAAAGAAATAGAAGTGGGGAAGAGAGGCGTGGTAGAGGTGATGGGCTAGAAGAGAGTGTTGCTAGGGATTTATATTGTCAAGGTTTCTGTGGAGCATGATATTTGTAATTCACTACTTCAAATCCAAATGAGGAAGTAAAAAATATTAAGGATAAGCGAAGTAATTGATGCTTGGTGTTTTCTTGCTGGGATTTTTTTCTTTCTTTTAATGTCTTACACTCACATAATTTCTTTGCAGCATTAGCCATGATTCATTGGTGTTTGATATTAACTTGATTGCGTGCAAACTTTAATTTTTGATCTTACCTTTCTTGTCTTCCTTGCAGCTTTGTCCATATCATTTTGTTCTTCCTGGATTGCTTATTCCTGTTACAGCTATATATGACACAAGTTATGGGGAGATTGAGGAAAAACAAAGTATGTAACTTGATGTGTTGGTAGTATTTCTGGAAGTTCGTACTTGCTTCAACTAAGCATGGCATACATTGGGGGCTTATTACTGTTTGCATGTTCTACCTAATCCAGTGCTTATTTATTTGCAGGTGAACTGAGAAGAAATCTGCACGTCAGGCTTGGTTTGCCCTTAGACCGTCCTTTATTGCGCATTTCTAACGCACTAACTTTTGGTGGCATGGGAGGGAGAGATAAAAGCATGTCAAGAAATGGTATTGGTTATATGCATATGTTAACGTTATATTATATTTTACAATCTTCTTAGTTGTCTTTCCTTTCCTTATATTTCAATTGGAAAATAATTTCCTTTGCATCAGGTTCCTCATTGCTTCGAGATGTCCACAGAGAAATTCCATCTAGTGGTGGTTAGTAGTTGCTTTATTCTCATTTTCAAACAAAACAAAAAACCAGTGAATACTTTTTCTGAAGGAGATAATTAATGTAAATTTCATGTTTATTGCAGTATCTGGAGGAATTATGTCACTGATTGATGGTTCATATGAATACTACCATTACTTTCATGATGGTATTGATGACAATGTAATGCTCAAAGCCAGCTATAATGAATGTTGGTGTTACTTCAGGATTTATTTATATGCACTCTTTTTACAACTTTTTTCCTGCAATTTGTTTTATATGGATGTGTTTTGTTTTACATGGATGTCTACATATGTTAAAGAAGCTTTAGGGACTGTTTGGGACTTCAAGTAATTTTTTCAGTTTGTACACCAGACTCCCGATCCTTTACCTTCATAACAGATTATAGATCCCCAGCCCATATCAGGATGGTGGTTGCTCTATTTGTTTCGTGGGTGCTAATATCGAAGATCCTATTCCAGGTAGATGATACACAATGACACCCTTTCATTGGTTGCAATTAGGTGCGATGAACAAGCCTAAACCAACAGATTATTTTGTTTCTGAATAAGTTTGCACGTGTACTTAGTTCAAATAGAACTTAGTTACTGTAAAGTTTTAAATTGAAGTTCAATATACAATGAAAGTTTCAAAGAAGTTCTGGTTTTAAATACAAAATGTACATGTAAGCAAGTTTAATGCTAGTTTTTGAACGTAAACCCTAAACCCTAAACCCTAAACGTAATGTACATGTAAGCAAGTTTAAATACCCTAAACCCTTATTTTGAAATTTGAACGTAATGATAGTTTAATGCTTCATGTGTATTTAACATGTAAGCAAAATGAGAAATTATTCCATTCTTTTGTAAAGTATTATGTCAGGATCTGCCTGTTTTTGGCTTTATTGTATTCTTTTGTAAATTATTGTGCTTGTTTGTGCCTCTTTCTTCAGCTGAAATTGCCTGTTAGTTTGACTTCCATGATTTGGTTTTGTGGATATTTCTCTAGTAATACAGGATTCATTGTGCCCATTCCCATGCAGAACTAGGAGGAAATAATAAACGGAGATTCTTAGAATTTCGAAACTAGGTCAAACATTGCTTGCTATGCCACTAAGCTAAACTAAGTGTCTGTGTCTTACAGTTTTTAAGTTTTTCTTTGCACTATAGCACTTGGTGTGAATGCCGGAAAACTTTGGACATTTCCAAGCTATACAGTTATCTATCTTTTTGAACATGTAATTGCTATTGTGTGCTGATCAATGATTTGAAGTAACATGAAATATAACACCAATGCCTGGGACTATGTTGTGTTTTGTTTGGGAATATTGGGGTAGCTTTGTGCATAGTGCATGCCTGGAAGAGGATACTACATTGTCTTGTGTACATCATATGGCTAGGGATGGTTGTAGTCTCTGAGCTGCTGTTGCGGTGAGCGGTGACAACTGACAAGTCTCAGTTATCTTCCTATTTCAGGGATGGGGATGTGCTTACCGTTCTCTACAAACAATCATGTCTTGGTACAGGTTGCAACAGTATTCATGTATAAATGTTCCTTCACACAGGTTGGGGAGAGACTATCGATCTTGTCATGCCTATTTTTCTGATTGACTTGAATAAATAGGCCATATTGTTTAATGATGACATCTTTCTACAATGGTAGCAGAAAGCTGACATGAATATTTGTTTGACACAATTTCAAGTAGCTTAGTTTCATATATGCCTTGAAAGCTGTAAACTGCATCACAGTTGTGTAAGCTCTTTATGCTTGGCTTAAATGCATTATTTGGTCTCTAGTTTTTCAAGGGCAATGTATTCACGCCTGTAACTAAACTATGTAAACATGGACCTAGGAAATAAACAAACTGCACTTAGTTTGTTGATATTGATATAATACGTGCTTTCGACGGAAATAAATTTTAATTTTTTTTTGAATTTTTTTTTATTGCAGACTGATCAGTGAAATTTTTTGGATATTGAAATTTTGAATATTTTTTATTTGCTCCAACTTTCTAATCAGTGAGATCCAGCAAGTTCTTGTTGAAATTGGGGACAAGGATCCATCATTTATTGGATCGCGAGAATGGATTGGAGCGATTGAACTAAGCTTTACCCTTGATAAACTGCTTGGAGTGAGTTTCTATACTACTTTGCAATTTTGAGATAATTCTTTTCTAAGAATGGGAAGATTTGGTTAGCACAATTATCTTGAGACAGGCAACAGGTAGATTACAATACCTAATACCTGAAATTCATAAATAATTGACAAAAAGCCCAGCCAATAGGCCAGTATGTAGTTCGTAGGTCTCAACCCTGGCCTTTGCCCAAACAACACAGAGATGTTACTGTCCAAAAGGATCAGCAAAGCTGTTGGCTCTGAACTTCTAACGAGTAATTAGCAGTACTATGAAAAAACATTCTGGTAATGTATGTTTATGGAAGTATAAAATTTAGTCATAACCACTTCAATGCACAAACCAGCAGATATCACATTGGTAAGCCCCTATTCTTGAACATGAGCAATTTTGAGTTCAAGTCCTGCTTTTGTTTGCATTCTTTTTCTATTCCACCAGAATGAAACTGGAAAAATAGCAAAAAGATCCCTTTGCAGGGACTGGAATTAGATCCTAGGGTCTGTTGCATACAAGACTACACGAGTGTGTAGTTAATGCACTTTGTGTTATCATTATTTGTGCTAATCTGAGAGGAGGTAATTAAATTCAGGCAGTTCCACGTTTCAAGTACTTTTCTGTGTTGATATGTGTTACCATTTTGGCTTAACAGAAAGTGCATGGCGCAGGTTAGTTGCAAAATTATTAATGTGAGATCTGGTGATGAGCTTCCTGAGAAATGCAGAGAACTTGCCATGCATTTCGAAACCCAGGGAACTCCTGTGATGATTGGTATGTGCTTTTGTTTAGAGATTCTATTTATTTTTCTTGTTTAATGTCATTATTTGTGTCTGTAACCAGATATTAAGTATTATAAATGCAGAACCACGGTTCTCCCTGCATCTCATGTTGTCTAAAAGAAAATTTTGAAACCCTACTGTTATGGATGTGTTATCTTCTAAGGAGTTTTGGTGAATTAACTTCACTCTGTACGTGATGTATAAAGCATTTAGGATCAGTTTGTGGTTTGTATTGTGCTGAACTTATTTATAATCTGCTGCGAAAAATTAGCCACGGAAGTATGAACAAATTGGCTAAAAAAGGGTAAAATAGGCAAAAGCCAGTTGGATAAACGTCTTCCGTGCCTTCTATCCATATATTTTTACATTGTTTCTGCTTTACTATACACCCTCCAATACACAATACATGTCCAGTTTATTGGGAATTTCCATTTCCTAGTACTTGTCCATTGAGGGAATCAAGAGTGTAGACATTTCAGTTTCCACACCCTCAACCCCTGCTATTAATGATCTGAAAGATGTTGAATTTTTGGAATACATCATCTAATAAGGGTAATCATTATCTAATTCTACTAACTATTACTTAGATCCTGTGCACATAGGATACTTGGACTATTTTCACGGAAACAGACGGATTATTATCATAAGTCATGCTTTCTGCAATGCTCATGTTTTCAACCTGTGGCACTATTTGTATTGTTATACTGGTATAAACTAATGCAGGTGGTGGAGTCTTGGCTTACACCCTTCTGGGAGTTGATTACAATGAAGCCAGTGGTGATTGTGCTTTTCTCATCCTTGATCCACACTACACTGGTGCTGATGACCTCAAGAAGATAGTGAATGGCGGATGGTGCGGGTGGAAGAAGTTCGTTGACAGCAAAGGTCGGAGTTTCTTCTTGAAGGACAAGTTCTACAACCTCCTTCTACCCCAGAGGCCCAGTATGGTGTGAGAGCTGAGGTTATGTTGAACGTAATCATGTATGATGGAACAAAGAGTGTTCAAGCATGATGATCAAAGGGAGACTGATAAATAAATCTTTTGAACTCCGTTTGGTGCCTAGGCTTGTACATCTTTATTTCATACAGAGAAACTGGAGCTACCATGGCCTGCATGTTCTTGGCCTAGCGGATCTTAGTTTGTGATCTTGTAGATTAATTCGCTTCAGTAACGAGGGTGATGACACAAGGGTGAATACCCCCGATAACATCGAGTTTTATAGTAAATTTTACCAGTAACTCTGAATAAGCCCATAATGGCCTGTACAACCAGAAAAATTCTTGTGGACAATTGCTGATCCGTCATCAGCTGGCTATGTGGCATGGCTGTAAGGGCCTGTTTGAATGGTTGTCAGTGTTCTAGCCACACTTTCTGTAGGCTTATGGCAATAATCCAAATACCTATGACAGATAATCAAACTTGGCTGAGAAAAGCTTGGCAAGGTGTGGCACTCAACAAAACAAACACTACCATAGAAAGTTTGCAAACCATAAGCTTATGTACCTTTGGTTTTCTGTAAGATTGAACTGCTATGGTGTTGGTCACCAAGGCTGCTTGTTGTTGGAATGCCAATTTACCGGATACTATTTCGACAAGCTCCACTATGGTAGGATAAGCGCCAACCAAGCAAGTTCTGCGTGAGAGACGGTGTGATATTCTTCAATTCTTGGGCAAAGAAGAGTAGTGGACATATTTTTTGAAGGGGCCCGCCGACCCCTGGATTACCCTCCGGAAAAGGTTACATCACGGTTATTACAAGAGCATACCCAAAAGAGTAGGAAAAAAATACACCCTTGGATTTTACAAGGATCTTAGATCAAAAGCATCGGTTGCAATGTACTCCCTCTGTGCAGAAATGTAAGGTGTATTTTGATTCATTAATATAAGATTTTGATCAACAATTATTTCATTAGTATATAATTTACAACAACAACAACTAAGCCTTTTGTCCCAAGCAAGTTGGGGTAGGCTAGAGATGAAACCCAATAAAAACATTCATAAGCCAAAAGATAAAAGAAAAAGACTTAGAAAGAAAATTATGGTTCGGGCACGTGGATCGCTAATTTCCACGCGGTCCTATTTAGAGACAAATCCTTAGATACATTCTAATCTTTTAAATCTCTTTTTATTGCCTCCTTCCATGTCAACTTTGGTCGTCCCTTGCCCCTCCTAATATTGTCGATAGATCTTAAAATATTGCTATGCACCGGTGCTTCTGGAGGTCTCCGTTGGATATGTCCAAAACCATCTTAGTCGATGTTGAACAAGCTTCTCTTCAATTGGTGTCACACCTACCCTATCACGTATATCCTCATTCCGAATTCGATCCCTTCTTGTATGCCCACAGATCCACCGTAGCATATGCATCTCTGTGACACTTATTTGCTGGATGTGTTGTCTTTTAGTAGGCCAACATTCTGCTCCATATAACATCGCAGGTCTAATCGCTGTTCTATAAAACTTACCTTTTAGCTTCTGTGGGACCTTTTTGTCACAAAGGATGCCAGATGCTTGTCGCCATTTCATCCACCCTGCTTTGATTCTGTGGCTAACATCCTCCTTGATACCACCATTGCTCTGTAGCATTGATCCCAAGTATCGAAAAGTGTCTTTCTTAGGCACTATTTGTCCTTCTAGACTAACCTCTCCCTCCTCACATCTAACACCACTGAAGTCGCACCTCATATACTCGGTTTTGGTTCTACTAAGTCTAACCCTTTTGATTCTAAAGTTTGTCTCCACAGCTCTAATTTCCTATTGACGCCCATCCTACTCTCGTCTACTAGCACCACATCGTCAGCAAAGAGCATACACCAAGGAATATCTTCTTGTATATCCCTTGTGACCTCATCCATCACTAAGGCAAAAATGTACGGGCTCAAGGCTAACCCTTGATGTAGTCCTATCCTAATTGGGAAGGCATCGGTCTCACTACCACAAGTTCGAACACTTGTCACAACGTTATCATACATATCCTTGATGAGGGTAACGTACTTTGTTGGGACTTTATGTTTTTCTAGCGCCCACCACATGACTGCCCTTGGTATTTTGTCATACGCCTTCTCCAAGTCAATGAATACCATATGTAAATCCTTCTTCTGCTCTCTATATCTCTCCATAAGCTGACGTAGCAAGAAAATCGCCTCCATGATCGATCTCCCGGGCATAAAACCAAATTGATTTTTTGTGACATTCGTTAATGTTCTTAGTCGATGCTCAATCACTCTCTCCCATAGCTTCATAGTATGACTCATAAGCTTAATTCCTCGGTAATTAGTACAGTTTTGAATATCTCCCTTATTTTTGAAGATAGGTACTAATATACTCTTCCTCCACTCTTCGGACATCTTGTTTGACCGAAAGATGCGGTTCAATAGCTTAGTTAGCCATACTACTGTCATGTTTCCAAGGCATTTCCACACCTTAATAGGGATATCATTAGGGCCCAACGCCTTGCCTCCTTTCATCCTTTTTAGGGCCTCCTTAACCTCGGACTCCTGGATCCTCCGCACGAAACGCCTATTGGTGTCATCAAAGGAGTCGTCTAACTCAAGAATAATGCTCTCATTCCCACCGTTGAACAATTCATCAAAGTAATCTCTCCATCTGTTCTTGATCTCCTCGTCTTTCACTAGAAGTCGATTTGTCTCGTCCTTGATGCATTTAACTTGGTTGAAATCTCTTGTCTTCCTCTTGCGAATTTTAGCCATCTTGTAGACATCATTTTCACCTTCCTTTGTGCCTAATCGCTGGTATAGCTCATCATAAGCCCGCCCCCTTGCTTCACTCACAGCTCGCCTTGCTTTCTTCTTGGCATCTTTGTACTTCTCCATATTGTTTGTGTTTCTGTCATGATGCCAGCACTTATAGCATTCTTTCTTTTCCTTAATAGCCTTTTGAACATCCTCATTCCACCACCAGGTGTCTTTAGGTTCGCATTTCTTTCCTTTGGTCACTCCAAGCACCTCCCTAGCCACCCTTCGAATGCAAGTTGCCATCTTCATCCACATGCTATTCGCGTCTTCCTCTTCATTCCATGATCCTCCTACAATCATCCTATCCTTAAAGATCTGTTGTGCTTCCCCTTTGAGCTTCCACCACTTTGTTCTCATAATTTTGTCACCTTTGTCCCGAGGAACCCGTAAAAGAAAGCGAAAATCAGCCACCACCAGCTTATGTTGTGGGACAACACACTCTCCAGGTATCACCTTGCAATCTACACAAGCACGTCTATCCACCCTCCTAGTAAGGACAAAATCAATTTGGCTGGAGTGCTGAGCAGTGCTAAAGGTCACTAAATGGGATTGCCTTTTTCTAAAAAGGTGTTAGCAACCATTAGGTCGAAAGCTAGAACAAAATCTAAGATGTCCTTGCCCTCTTGGTTCCTATCGCCATACCCAAAGCCCTCATGCACCTCCTCAAACCCCACATTTGATGTACCCACATGGCCATTGAGATCTCCTTCTATAAAGAGTTTCTCATTAGTAGGTACACTTCTAACCATGTCCTCTAAGTCTTCCCAGAATTGCCTCTTAATGCTCATATCAAGACCTCCTTGTGGGGCATAAGCACTAATAACATTCAGGACCAAATCCCCAATGACTAGCTTGACTAGGATAATCCTATCTCCCTGTCTCCGGGCGTCCACTACTCCATTCTTGAGGTTCTTATCAATCAGGATGCCTACACCATTCCTATTCCCACTAACCCTGAGTACCATAGCTTGAAACCAGTATTCTCTACCTCCCTCGCCTTCTGGCCCGTCTATTTAGTCTCCTGGACACAAAGGATATTTACACGTCTCCTAATCGCAACATCAACTAACTCTCGTAACTTTCCAGTTAAGGACCCTACATTCCAACTACCCACATGCACCCTATTTGCATCGACTAGCTTCCTTACCCTTCGCATTCGTCGAGCAAAATTCGAAGACCCTTGCACACTTGTCACTACATCCGGGCGCTGATGTAGCGCGCCACTAAGGGAGTGACGACCCGACCCTTGCTCATTTAACACCAGACCCGGGTTCCGACATGGCGTGTCGCTAAGAGGGTGATGCCCCAACGAATTTCTATTGGGTTTCATATCCATAAAAATGGCTGGGTTTTTACGTTGGCTTGCCAAGCCTAACACAACCCTCCACCTTTACCCGGGCTTGGGACCGGCCACGGCGGAGTTTTCATTAGTATATAATTTATGTAACATAAAATTGATGTCATTAGATTCATATTCAAAAGTAGTTACTTATAATTATAATTTTGTATAATATAAACTATATATTAATAGAGTAATCATTGGTCAAAGTCTTGTCTTAACAAATCAAAATACGTCTCATGGAGTAGTTCTCATGTGAAGTCCAGGGTGCCGGGGATGGACCACTGAACTCTAGCAGTGCTCCACAATGTTGTTCTTGCCTAGGCCCCTGCATAGCATAGCAGACAATCCATTGGCGGCAAACATGGGCAGGACGAGGAATGGCCTCCGATTCTTAGAGGTTGAAGGGGATTTCGGGGAGATTGACAGCAACACAGAGACACACCAAGCAATCTATCCTAACAGAGATCTGAGGGCAGATGGAAACATGCCATATAGAGGCCTTCAATCCCACGGCCGTCGTTGATGCTGTGAAGTTTGAGCTTTGAAATACGACCAATTGCAGAAGCCACATGTAGCGGAGGGATGGATATGCAATAGTGGGAAAGAGGCGGCTCACTAGCCCCAAAGGAGACAAGCTCCAATGTGTCACGAAGGGAGATTATTCGCATATATTGGGGGTGAAGGAGCACATGCCAAACACATCGAGATGCAGACCACCAGAAAAACAAAGTTCAAATTCATCACCGACCAGGTTCACCACCGACCGGAGATGAGAAATCCCCATCAGAGCGGCCTGCTTCAGCCGTAGAAGAATGCAACGGATTTGGAGAGAACCCTTGCCTAAGGGCAGTTCAGTGGAGAGTAGAAAGGCAACAAGCTTTTGTACAGGATGGTAGAGGTGCAACTTTAACTGAGCAGCCAACAAGGGAAAAGTGCTAGGACGTTGGATCTTGATCTCCTGCAACAGAACACATAGCAAGGTGGGGCAATATTAAGCTCAAGGAAGAATGCACCAAAATCCAGACTAAACTACCTAATCTACAAGCAAGTTGATGGGCCCCCCTCCTCTCTCACCACCGGTGAGCACAACAGCTTCCGGAGGTGGGGAGAAGGATCAAATCTGACCAGAAAGCAAAAGAAAAGACGGGGGCAGAAGGAACGAGATTGAAGACTCGACAAAGAGAGAGAACAAGGGCAAGGGCAAGGGCAATAACTATTTAACTACCCAGGGTTGTTGTCATATATCATATTACCTGTTATCATGTCAGTCAAATACAATTCTATTACATCTATCTCATAGAGTCAGTGACCTCATATGCCCAGGGAGTGAAGTCTAGAATATCGAGTTATTAAATCAGATCTTTCACACAGATGATATCAAACAATTCTTTCCATCCCAATTGACAAAGACTCTAATGACTTTATTGCCTGGCACCCGGATCCAAGAGGCCCGGCCTATAATCTTCGCCTCAAAATTACAGCTATCGAACAAGGGCAACTAGCTACAAGTGCTTTTGCAGCACACCCGACAACAGAGCAAAATCGCATATGGACAAAAATCTGGAGCCTAGATTTGCCCAGGAAAGTATGCCTGTTTCTTTGGAGATTTTCTCAAAATAGTCTGCCGCTCAAAACAAATCTTCAACGCCGAGGTATCAACCTTGATCCTACTTGTCTCATGTGTGGTAGATTAGATGAGATGGTGGACATTTGTTTCTCAAATGCAAATATGCTAAATCATGTTGGAGAACGGTAGACTTAGATCATCTTCGTATTCAGCTGTTAGAGTGCTGCAATCCTCAGCAGGTTACTTCTACTCTGTTCCTGCAATCTTCTGATTCTCTGAAGTTTGGAGGATGGATTTTTTAGCGTGCATGCCACATGCTGGTAAAGGGATCACCGTCCACCTCTCCTTGGGATCTGTGTCTGTATTTCACCATTTGTTGCTATATATTTCTGTACTATAGTTTACATCTGTACACAATACAAAGCATCTTTTCTCTCTCCCCGTTTATTCCTCTCTCCACCACGTGCATGTGCTGTTACTTTTCTCTAAATTCTCTCTCCACTCCAAGTCAGACATTTAATGTGCTACTACCTTTATCTAGATTCTCTCTCTCCAATACAACTCACCCATTTAATTTTTTCATGCCAACATTTAAAATGACTAAATCTTTTCAACCAAAGTCCGATTTAAGTTTCGTTTGAACAGTTTGTGTTTGTTATGAGAAGATCTTCAAGATGAGATCAATATTGGATATATTATCTAAAATAAATTATTTGAAACTTGATGAAACCGACATAAAACTGTTTAAAATTTCGAAAAGAGATAACAATTGTGCTCATAAAATATTGTACTATACTTTGATATGTTTCACAAATATTTCAGGAATTTTTATGGAATTTTTGGTGATTTTCACTGTATTTTGTACTGTTTCATAGAGTTTCATCATATTTTATATGGATTTCAGTATGGTTCCGATTTATCATGTTTCATAGAGTTTTTATCGTGTTTCATATGAGTTTCATTGTGTTTCATATGAGTTTCACTCTGATTCACTTTGGTTTCATCGTGTTTCATATGAGTTTCACTCTAGTTCACTATGGTTTCATCGTGTTTTCATCGTGTTTCATATGAGTTTCACTCTGGTTTCACTTTGGTTTCATCGTGTTTCGTATGAGTTTCACTCTGGTTCACTATGGTTTCATCGTGTTTCATATGAGTTTCACTCTGTTTCACTTTGGTTTCATCGTGTTTTATATGAGTTTCACTTTGGTCCACTCTAGTTTCATTGTGTTTCACATGAGTATCATATAAAAAAATAAAATATATCATAATTTATCTTTTAGGGATAACAATCTAGGATCTGGGGAAAAGGGTAAAAACATAGATTTCAATCAAATGAGTCCCAGCTGGCATGTTGCGGCTCAACATATTATGTCAAGGACATAAAATGGAGCATGTACAATGAGACCCAACAAAGCTAACTATAACAGAACAAGTAAAGAGCATTCATAGCACATCAACTTGTGCTATACAGAATTCCACCTAGATTCAGCTTTCAAACTTAGGTAAAAGTTGGCTAAGACTCAGTTTGGCATTGCCGTGGATTATGGTAATACTATTGGCAGGAAAATGTAGACAACAAAGAATAGCAGCAACAAGATGAAATGCCTAATTAAGTTTTTGCATTAGATTCTTGTTGCGAACAACAATCCTTCATCCTTCCCTTATACAAATTACAGATCTCACTAGTAATTGCAACCTCTTCTCCTTTCTTCAGAAAAAAACCAAGAAGAAAGAAAGCAAGAACGGACCCAAGAAAAGAGAGAGGAAAAAAAAACAAGCTCCCTTCCCTCCCGGCTGAACGCCCTTCGCTCCCCTTATTTTCCCCTACCGACCGAACGCCTCTTCCCTCCCCGGCGCTCCCTCTCTCTCTTCTCTCTCGGACATTGCCGCCCTCTCGCCGCCCTCACCACCGCCCTCACCGTCGCCCTCTCGCCGCCCTCACCGCCTCCCTCTCGCCGCCCAGCCCCATTAGCTGGTCCTACTTCTGGCGCTGGGGCGGCGGTGTCGTCGGCGGGGGGAGACGGAGGCAGAGGAGGCAGCACGGAGGGAGACCAAGACGGAGGAGCTCGGGGACGGCCAGCGGGGCTCAGGATCAGTGGCGGGGCTGGGGGACAGGCGACGGAGCCTCGGGGAGCTCGCGGCGGAGGGAGGTGGTGGTGGAGTCAGCAACACGGGCGGTGGAGGTTGCCGGAGAGCTCCTGCAGCCGGCGCTTGAGCCGGACCAGCGCGGCCGCGGCGAGCGCGCCGCCGTCGGAGGGCCCATCGATGGAGAGCATGCGGACGTGGCTGGCGGAGCACCCACGCGCCGGTTTGGCCGTACTGACCCGGCACCTGCTGCTGCAGCCCGGCGAGCAGCGCCTGCGCGGCGGCGAGGTGAGCGTTGTGGTCGTCCTCCTTCTTGGCCGGCTTGGGCTCCTTGGGCAGGAGCAGGTCAGCTCACGGGGAGAGAGAGATGAGAGAAGGAGACTCACGGCAAAGACGAGATGGCAGAGAAATGATGAGAAACATGGATGGGACGTAACAAGTAAAGTGCACAGAAAAAGCGAGAATAGGATGAAATACCAGAAAATACGCGAGAATAGGAGATGTACGCACAAATCTAGATGCATGCTCAACGGTGATCTCGTGCACGGCATTTGGCGTGCACGGTAAAAAAGAGTTTGGCCTGAAGTTTGCCGTTGTTTTACTTTGGCAATTATGGTTTGCTCGCAATGCGGTAAATGCTGGAGATCAACCTTGCCAGCCTGCTGCCTTAGTATCTAATTGTCACAGGCACCTGCTAGATTACAGGGAATTGCTGCCCCCAATTTTTCCTGCTCAGAACTCCTCTAATGCTGGCTGGTCTGCTCCTCATCAGGGGTTTCTGAAGATAAACACCGATGCAGCATTCTGTGCAACATCCGGAGATGGTGGATGGGGTTTCTGTATCAAGGACTCGCTGGGCACGGTCTTGGGAGCTGGCATGGGTCGTTTACAAAATCTCGCAAGTGCTCTCCATGCTGAAGCTATTGCTTGTATTCAGGCTCTACAATTTGCGGCGGACAAGGGTATGGACAGAGTGTTCTTGGAGACAGACGCGCTGATGCTCAAACAAGCCTTACTTTCCCCTGGTTATGATCTGGCACAGATTGGAACCCTGTTTCGCAAAGCAAAATCTCTCCTTTCCTTCTGTTTTTCAGACTTCAAAGTTATGCATTGTAATCGTTTGTGCAACAAGGTAGCTCATCTCTTGGCCAAAAAAGGCGTTGCTTTGGCGCCTGGAGTTGCTCATGTCTGGCACTCTCATGTACCTCAGTTTGTACTTTCCTTCTCAGCCAGCGACTTTGCTGTGCCGCTGCTTCAGTAAAGCTTCGTTATGTGACTGTCAAAAAAAAATATAATTCCATTTAAATTGGTGTGGTGCCTCCTCCCCTATTGTTGTAGCAGACCACCTCTGTTACCCTGTGCCACCACCTCCGGTGAGCCTGCAAACAAAGTTCTATAGTGGGGCAAGGGGACCACAGAAAAGGTTATAGTGTCACTACCCCTTGTGGTGGTATCGTCTCTAACACAAGAGATAAGCAGTGAAAAAACATTGACACAAGATGTCTCTATTGTGGCCTGAATTTTATGCGTAGATTTGAGAATTTGTGGCATGATAGGTGTTGTTGACGTGATAATTTGTTATTAGAATTTCTGGTGACTTCTTGATGATGCTACTATGCGTGGTAGCACGAAATCACCACACGGGCCGGTGCTTGGTAGCACAGGAACTCCTCTTTACAGGGCATTCGGCAAAGGCGAATGAGGCATTCGGCATCGGCTGCTCGAGCTGTCTTCGCCGTCGGCTGCGTTAGGACGCGTCTTCGTTGATGGTCGAGCTCGCGTGAGAAGAGATGGGGCGGAGCAGGCGCCATGAGAGGTGTGATATAATATATGGCTAAAATTAGTAGGGAACCAGGTACAAATTAAGGATCAAAGCCGTCCTCTCTCTCAAAAAACATACTTCGAAACAAAAATCAAGATGAAGCTCAGTTATGTATTGGTCTTCGCCGTTTGGATCGCGTGTAATCTGTGTCCCACCACCACGGCACTTTCTCCTTCCTGAAAGCTCCAGCTGCTTCATGCAGGCTATTAGCATCTTAATTGTTGCAAACCAAAATTGATGGGACAAAAAAAGTGTGAGCAAATATTTGCTCGAAGATCGATGAAAGCAAGAACAAGAAGTTACGAGAGGAGAGTTCACTAACCTGCTTCTAGTTGTCGAGAAGCAACGACGACAAACAATGCAGCAACTATGACGAAACAGAGAAGTATACAAGCAGTAGTTTTCATGAGGCTATTCTGTTGCACTTCTGATCGATCTCCCCCCCCTCTCCTTGTAATGGTCCAACCAAAAGCGCCAGAAGAGTAGATATGTTTTCCTGGGGACAAAAATCTTTGCTCTGCCAAAAGGTAGGGGACATGATCTTTGCATAATTTCCAATGCTGTCCCTGGTACTTTTTGTCGGCTCCGCCTGCACGACGGCAATATTGTAATCTTTTGAGCTATTTCAACTCTTTTAACGAGAATACGAAACGTACCCATACAACTCGTGCATCCATGTTTTTTTAGATGGAACCCTTTCGTCCGGCTTTAAACCAAAAAAAAATTCTATATATGTATCTTTCATTGAAAAAAAAATTTCATCGTACAAAAAATATATTTTCATTGCATGAAATTTGCTAAATGAAAACATCATGCTCCCTTGGTTCAAAAAATTTGTTGTGTATGTTTTTGACAAAATATTTTCATCACATAGCAGAAAATTTTCATGTCCAATCCCTAGTCTTGCCCTTAAATTAATAAAGCAAACTGCCCACATAATACAACAATTGTGTGGGGAATTCCAGCTTAAAGATACAAGCATAAAGATAGAAACAACAAAAGACTCTAAACGATATAGGGAACAAGCAAAACAAAGCTATGAATTCTACTTGATCCCCTCGGCAAACACATGTATTCTGCTAAACTGGAGGATGTGCTTACAAGCTCCAAGCGCCGAAGCCGGCTGCCCAGCAGGATTCTAGAAGTCCGATGAAGGAGGGACATCATGGCGACGCTTCCAAGGAGGAGCACGACACCTGAGGGTTGCGTCATCACCGGCAATGACCGAGGTCATGCTAGCCTTTCACCAAAGCCTCATTCACCGATCTCGAATACCAATCAATCGCATCGACCAACCAAGAAATCAGACATCGGCCCATTAGTTCAACCCAACAGGACCACCCCCCGGGCTCGAGGTTAGCTGTCAAGACCGGATGACTCACCGTTTACAAGGAGCTGGGTAAACATCGATGATGATTAGTGACGTTGGAGTGTTCTCGTGGTGAACCCCCATAGTCGCTCTTCACAACCCATCACTCACTTGAGATCTCCCTCGCAAGCATCAAAGGTTTGAGGCTTGAGGAGGGTGGAAAAGCTTTCTTGAGTGCAAGAATCGATTTGGCAAAGAGTTAGGCATGGAAGGGAGAGTGGGGATATTAATAGCCCACTCATAAAAAACTAGCCGTTGGCTTGCAGGAAACAGCTGCCTGGAGTATCTGGGTACACCCACAGAGTATCTGGGAATGAAATCGAACGGCTTCCCCCCTCCCCCTAGAAAAGGGCTATCTAGACACTCTGGACAGGCAGCAGCTTAGAGTATCTGGACACAAAGGGTATACCCGCGGAGTATCCGGGATATGAAATCCAACGGCTTCTTTTGCCCCCCGAAAAGTGTTGTCCAGACACTCCGAACAGGCAGCAGCCTAGAATATTTGGACAAAACCGCAAACACTGTAGAGGGGTAACAAAAAGGGCGAAATCGGCTGAATATAATCTGGAGTATCTAGCTTAGATACTCTGGCCCAACACTTAAGATTTTTCTAAGATCGATCTTGCTCGGACACTCTGAAAAGTGGCTCGAAGTATCTGATCCAGATACTCCCGTAGGCATTTTGGCCAAAAATCACTTCTCTGTTACTGAACCAGATAGTCCGGCTAGAAACCTAAAGACCCTAGCCATATGTAAAACTTATGTGATCTATTAGGAATTTTTGGTGGAACTTTTAAAGACAGTTGGTCCTAGTTGAAAATTTTGAGGACAAAAATATTCTCCAACCTTTTAGCACACTCCTCTTGATAGTATGGCTTTTCCTATAATCAAAGTGATCTTTTAAATCACCAAACTTGAGGAAATTTGATCTAATCCTCATAGAAACTTGTTGCTTTTTTAAAAAACTTTTTAGGAGTCTACAATGCCGGTTGGACTTCTCTTGTGAGGCTAAAACCTGTTCATCTTTGATACACTTATTAATGTGGGGACCCAAAATCTATAACATGGAACCTTAAGTGGAATCACCCGTTAAATCGAATCGTCAACCCCGACCTCAACTCTGGGCACAAATTCCAAGAGGAGTGGAGTGATATGGCTTCGAGTAGCCCGAGACTTCAACCCCGAACTCTTTTGGCAAACTAATGCACATATTGAGTAGGGTGATATGGTCTCCTCACCCTTTTCTTACTGAGCCAGAACTTAATCCTAGACTCGTCTCGGCAAATCAATGCTCGGCTGGAGTAGGATGATATAGTCCGCAATCTCTCAGTGAATGGGTCGCTTGATAAGGGTGATCACACCTAATAATTCTATACCATAGACTCTGAAACCCTACCTGCATCACATGCTTAATAATCATATACACATGGCACGTGAGACAGGCGAGAACAAACTAGTATCACAACATAGCTCTATGACATCCAATATAAACTTCATTACTAAGAGACTCTTACAATGAGCAAGTTTAACGACTGGATGCACACATGGTCGGATGACCAAGTACGAACACAGTGGAAACATCTTAGCAACTTAGATAGTTGCAAAATTAAAAAATGCCATAAGATGGTGAGAAAGTAATATCAGAGTGATATCATCACCTTCTCGGATCGCTACCTGGGATCCCCTAAGCCGAGGCGTTGCCAAAGACGATGCTTCTTGCAGAGAGTTAACTGAGTGGACAATCCGATCATAATAATAGCAAAATGAGTACAAAAATTGTACTCCACAAGACTTAGGAGAAATTAGTAATAGATGTAAAAGTATCAAAAGAGGATATTTGTGGACTAATTTTGTACAAAGCCAATTATACTTTTTATTACTCTAGATAGATGTAAATCGACTACTAGAGAAGCTTATAAAAGGATAAGTGACGATGTATAGTACAGTATCTCGTATATAAGGAAGTATCCGTATACGATTCCGTTGGTTACCGGAGTACAATACGTGTCTGGTAAGGATCCCAGGAGATAAGGTAGCCCTCCGTAAGGAGGAAGGAAATCCTTTAAACTAGGAATTCAATCCCGACGTTTAAGGAAGCCAGAGTTCTACTCGGGCATAAGTCTAGGTCTGGTATGACTCGGGGATCCTCCTATAAAAGGATCAGCAATCCTATAGGGGAGAGGAGAGGAAAATGTTAGGTCTAACAGGTCTTAGAAGGAAGAGAGATCCTAGTGATTCCCACGAGAAAACCCGCCGCCTCGAAGGAGTCGAGACCAGCGGAACTAGTCATCGTAATCTCCGATTAGGCCTAGGATAGCCACTAACATATACATCCCTTGTAAAGATATTCTCTGATCAATATATACAAACAGGACGTAGGGTTATTAATCCTGAGGGAGGCCCGAACCTGTATAAAAAGGACATTTTCCTTGCCATCAAATCTCTTGGCCTTGTGCCCTAGAGGTCCCTACCCCCCAAGTATCACCATTCCACGAATACCGTAAGATCGGCGGTTTACCGATTGTCGATAGATGATGCCGAATGTGGGGACCTCTCCGGCTTAAGCCGTCAAGGAAGCATTAGAGTCTGCAAGATGTGCAACTAGCCGCGATCAGTCCTCGTCGCCGACTGCACGTCCCTCCCCGGTTCGACCCAAGGAGGAAGAAGCAGGCTCGGCAAGAGATACGATCACCTTCATGCAATGCACCGGGTACTCGGACCAGGGCGTCTATGACAACTTTGGCCCGATGGAGCCTTACCCGGTGATTGACCACGTAGATTTTGGAGAATACACCACTGGCGAGTACTCGGATTGCGAAGTCGATCACTTCAGAACCGAGTGCACTAGGGCCTTCGAGGGAACATTGGTGTTACACGACAATTCCCAGGCAGGAGCGACCAGCCCAAGACCGGGACGGTCGCCCGCAACGTCTGATCGACCAATCGATCAAGATTCCAATCACAGCATCCCTCCCTTAGGGGGGGACACGATGGAGTGGGAATACACCCCATCCAATCTAGACCTTCGGATGGTTCTCATGATCCAGGATGATCGGGAAGCTCCCGAAGACCAGGATCAGGAAGGGGGCTCACAACGTCATAGTCCGATGGCTACTCCCCTTGGGAACAAGAATAGGCTTACTGCAGCACATAGAACCCCGCAAGGGACGGGTGAGTACGTGTCCCGAACTACTCGAAGAATCGCCGAGGTGCGCAATTTGCTGTTTCGACCACCAACAGAAGATCTGACGACACCCGATGGAGCACAATGGCTACGACGGCTGGGGGCTGAACTACAGTAGGCCCAAGACCAAGCCGAATCTTCTGGACTCTAGTCAGGGACACATAGCTCTGCCCGAGAAAAAACCCCTCTCCAACCAAGGGAATCGGACGGAGAAGGACGACATCCCAGGAACCAGTCTCGCCGGGATAGACAGCACATCGATCTCTGCGACAGGATCAATAAGCGCCGATCCCAAAGGCATCAGTGAGAGCAGATTCCTCCCTGGAGAGACTACCAGCACCGCGCTAATAATAGGGGACGATCCCCACCCCAATTAGCGGTGAGAATTCGCCTTATCGGGGGACCATCAACGGATGCCAAGCGCTATCCCAAGAGCTCCGACATGTGCGCTGGCCGTCCCGCTTCAAGCCTGGGGCCCTAGAATCGTACGATGGCACCACGAATCCTGCAGAATTCCTACAGATCTACACTACAATGATCGAGGCTGCAGGCGGGAACGAGAAGGTCATGGCTAACTACCTCCCGACCGCCCCTAGAGGAGCGGCCAGGACCTGGTTGACGAACCTACCCCCAAGAACGATCCGCTCCTGGGGGACAGCTTTGCGACATGCTCCTCGCCAACTTCCAAGGTACTTTCACACGTCCTGGTCGGGTCAATGACCTATTCCTAGTCGTCCAATGACCAGACGAGACCCTTCGAGAGTTCACCAAGTGGTTTAGTGCTGTTCGCAACACTATTCCCGAGGTAACAGACTCGGATGTTATTCGCGCCTTCGTGCGAGGTAGCAGAAATGAGATGTGCACGCATAACCTGATCATGCACCCTCCCAAGACCATGCTACAGCTAATGGATCTAGCCGAAAAGGCCACCTGTGCGGAGGAAACCCTATAGTACATCAAGTAGCAACAGAGCAGGGCGACCAGATCCCCCCTCCGGACCAGAGACGACTCATCGAAGACGAAACAGAGGAAGAAATCCTCCGGAGGGAACCGGGAGAAGAAGGCTAAAGCCAACGAGGTATTAGCCGATCTTCCTAAGAAGCGTGCCTGGCGGCCACGCGCCAAGGACAAGCTGATGACTTCATCTGACAAGGCAGGAAAGCTCTGGTGCGACTTCCACCAGACCGATTCACATGATCTCCGTCAGTGCCGCATCTTCAAGAAATACCTCAAGGAAGAAAGAGGGAAATTCCGTGAGGAAAACCAGCAGGTTGCAAACAACAGTCGAGACACTACATCCAACGATGATGACTCCACCCTTGAGCCTTTCCAGGGGCATATCAGAGTAATCGAGCATATATTCGGGGGCTTGTCCTTTTACGAGTCGAAAAGGCAATACAAGGCAATTGCCCGAGAGGTTCTCGCAAACATACCGTAAGTCCCTCGGACAATCAAATGGTCAGAGGTCACGATCACATTTGACCAAACCGACTGCCCCGAGAACTGTGTTCGACCAGGACGATACCCAATTGTTGTCAAACCAACGATCAACAACTGCCGAGTGGCCCGGGTGCTAATAGACGGGGGGAGCTCCCTGAACATTCTATTCACCAACACCCTCAATGCCATGCAAGTACCATGGTCATCTGTCCAGACCGTAACACAGGCGTTCCACGGTATCGTCCTAGGCTCGTCGGCTACGTCAATCGGGCAAGTCACCATCCCGGTTACCTTTGGCACACCGGAGAACTTCCGAACAAAGAAGATCCTGTTTGACGTAGTCGACTTCGAGACGGCATACAATGCCATCCTAGGGCGCCCAACCCTGGCCAAATTCATGGTAGCAACACACTACGCATATCAGTGTATGAAGATGCCTGGCCCAAAGGGCGTCCTCACAATAAAGAGCTCCCCCCCAGGAAGCATTACTCTGCGACAAGCGCAGCCTCGACCTCGCAGAAAAGCATCAACTCTCAAGCAGGGAAATAGACTCTGACGCCATTACGAGTGCACCCGCATCATCAAGACCTCCCCCACAACTACGAGCGACAACATTTGATAAAACCCCCTCCAAGTCGGAGGACAAGTTCTACGACTAATTCAAGACCAGGGAAAAAAGGGCCTTCCCCTGAGCAGGACAACAGCTCTACAAGAGAAATCGCCCGATGCAGGTCGCTCTAGTTAGTAGTAAAAAGATAATTGAGTCACCGCAGAGAGTTCCGAGTCCAAGCACCTCCGTTAAGATCATATAAGTCATCACCCTTCCGATCGCCAGTCTATCCCAGGTTGCCCCAGCTCCATCCCCAAGTCATCAAGCTACGAACAAACCGATGGTAAGACGCTCCCGGCGCCGCCGCCTAGCACGCGCACTCGACAAGCTTCTACAGCAGACTGCGACAAGGGTTTGGGAGCCCCTGGAGCAACCAATGACAACTCGAGAGGAAGGGATGATGTTCTTCCAAGTTTTTTCTAGTAGTTTTTTTCTATAGTAGTTTGTAAAAGACACTCCAGTCAGTTCATAGTTTTATAAAGTGTTCCTAGTTCAATGATTATTTTTCAGACTGCCTATCCGAGAAACTTCTCAAATAAGACAGTCGGGGGCTGGATGAGTGGGTGGCACCAAAAACTGACTTACTCATAAGCGTAACCAACAACTCGACCAGCACAAAAGGAAAAGGTTCCACGCTGCAACCGTCAGGGATGCAAGGAAGACCCCTTAATGTGTCTACAGGTGACAGGGGAAGCCACTGAGCCCCCCACCTGACCAGACCTAAGACCTGGTCAACTAAGCTCCCCGGTTTCGTAGCAGAGTTCCTCGACCACGAGTAAAGGAAGAAGAGAAGGTGCGAGCATGACTAAGCCAATAGAACCCGCCTGCTTATCCACATTCTCGACTACTTTGAGCAGAAGGCATCACGGATAGAGTGCAATGTTGTCGTAATCAGGGCAAACGTAAGACTTACTAACTGGCGGCCAATATCCCTATGACGAGGGAACGTGAGTTGCTGCTATGGCCATGATAGACTGTACAAAGACCCCTTATCGCGTTTACTGATGACGAGGAGCCAATGAGACCTCCATCCGACTAAACCTAAGGTTTGGTCGATCGCAGTCAGTGGCATACGGCACAACTCGTAAGCCTAAGTCAAGGAAAGTGGACGCAAAGTTCAACTAAGTCTACGAGAACCCTCGCGTCCGACAAACATTCATAGAGCAGTAAAGTTCAGGTTTTCAAAAAACAAAAACACACAGTTTAAGTGCACAAGTTACTAATCACGGTTTGATTACATAAGTTATTCAGGCAGACCAGGTGCCTGAACCTTATCTGCAAAGGCATCTGCAGCACCCTGCACAACATTGAAAAGACTGTCTATCTCGTCCTTTGGCAGGTCGGCCTCGAGGGCCGTTAAGGACAGCTCCGGGTACCGGCATTTAAGAAGGGCCAGGGTGAAGGCCAAGGCATCCTTCGTACCCTGCTTGAGCTCGTCGTCAAGGAGCTTCTCGACGACAGGCTTTAGGCAGGAGACGGACGCCACCAGCTCCACCAGCCGGATAGCCCGCGGAGGGCGGGGGAAGACGGTGACCCCGACCTCTACGAGCGTTCTCTCAAGCGTGCAAAGGGCGTGGTCGAGGTCCTCCTCCAGCTTCCCCGCGTAGGCTTGGCTCCAGCTTAGCGAAGACTCTACCTCAGAGAGGCGGACCTTCACATCCCGAAGCTCGGCCTCGGACTCCGCAAGGCACTTCTTCAGCTCTTCGTTCTCCGCCCGGTGTGCCTCCAGCTCGGCCTTCGCCTTCTGGAGTGGAAGAAGCCGAGGAAGGATGCGCTGTCGAAATGACAAGGTTAGTACCGAGTACATTGACATTCAATTACTAACTCCTAGAATTACCTGTAGTTGGGCGTGGATGTCGTCCTCCTCCGGCGCCGATGCCTCCGGTACGGGGAAATCAGTCCGTAGGACCGACGGCTGTGCCGGCCTCACCGTCGGGGGCTGCGTATCTGTAGCGGCCCCAGTCGTGGCTCCAACCGGACGGATAGTCACCCTAATCGGAGAAAGCGGCCCATCTGTTGGTGTTGTAATCCGGCAACAATGAATACGGGGCAGCGTACACACAACAGATCTAGACGGGTGCACACGGGAGACAAAGTTTAGACAGGTTCAGGCCCTCAAGAAGAGGTAATGCCCTACGTCCTGTGTTTGGTGTATGATATTGCTTGGATCCCGAGTGCCGCAAGACTTCGAGAGTAGATCTCAAGGTTGCTAGGGCCATGTGTGTATGAGAACTTATGAAAGCGTATGAAGCCTAGAGCTCCTTCCAATCGGTGGATCCCTACCAGGCCTTATATAGGCGACCGGGGTAGGGTTACAAGAGTCTGGATCGGTTTACAGATTGGTTTCCTAATTAGTTACAACAGAATCCGGGATTGCCAGATAAGTGTTTATCCCTATCTTGTACTCCAAGTCGATGAGGCGCCCCCGTGTAGAAGTCGGATTCTGAGTAGTCGACCCGGCCCATCCTATGTCCAAAGGGCCGGTATTGTCCTTCTTGACGATACCCGGGTGCTATGTCATCGTCACCATCAACCTTCACGGAATAAAGGAAGGAAAATTTTGAAACAAAAGATTGAGAAGAAGACTTACCGCGGACGCTTCACCGGGGGAGAGGTTCCCTTCACCAACACCTCCGAGCTCTGCTTCTCGACAGTACCAGCGACAATGTCCCCTTGTCCGCAGGAGGACCCACCACCGGCGCGACCTCCTCTACGCTAACGAGCGGGGCAGAAGCGCTGACTCCTCTGGGCGGGGATCGCACGTGACCTACAGTCTGACAACTCACTCCCATCACCCTAAGATCACAAAGAACGTCAAAGGGAGGAAGCTAGTCGAGCATGCATTCGCACCTGAGGCTGGGGGCTTGGCGGAGGAGAAGGAGCCTGAATAGGGGATTCTGTTCAGGTAATCTCCGCTGCCGCCTCGGCCCCGGATGGATCCCCAATCCTTGGGATCGAAGGGGTCGTCCCGAGGACCTCAACCTCTTCGTCCTGAGCAGGTGCGCCAGCCCGCTCCGCCTCTGAGTCGGGAGCCCCGCGGCCTACTCACTGCATAGAAGAAGCCCGGATAGCGTCAGACGCACAGCCCGGACGAACCACGACTAGGCAAGGCAGAAACCATCAACTCACCGAGAAGATCTCTCTTTGCTTCTTGGGGCTCAGCTTCACGATCGGCAAGGGCACGTCCATCCGCCCGCCCTGAGGAGATTGTTCGAATAGGTTGTTCAGCCTATTCTGAAGTTCCTCGGGGGAGAGATCTACATAGCCAGTTGAGAACGAATTAGTGGGGAGATAAGAATTCTTCTGACCAAGAATGACACGGAAAGGTTCGGATACTCACCTGTGTCAAAGTCCCTTGTCTGATCTTGGCCTTTCGGGACCACCCAGGCAGGTTGAATCCTCAACCGAAGAGGGCTGATTCTACGCTGAAGGAAGTCCTCCGCGATGTCCCATGCTGACAATCCTCGTGCGACAAGGGCGGTGATGTCGCCGATGAGGGCCTTAAGCGACTTGGTCTCCTTCGGAGCCTCCGCCCAGCACTTCGTCGGGAAGGGGGCCAAGCCTCGGTAGTGGATCCCGAAGGAAGGCGGGGGCTAGCAGTAGAACCACCTCGAGTGCCAGCCCGACCACAATGATTTCCAGTAAGAGGAAATGTAGGTGTCCTTCTTCCCTTCCCGGAGTCGAAATCCAGTGCCGCCGACGACACCTCCGCCGCCGGCCTTCATCCGGCGAAGGTTGTAGAAATACTTCCAGAGCTCCAAGCTCGGCCTGATGCCGAGGCATGCTTCACACAGGTGTGCGAATACCACCAGCATCAGGACCGAGTTCGGGTTGAGATGTATCAACTCAGTCCTGTAGAACTAGAGAACCAGGAGGAAGAAATGAGAAGGTGGGAATTGGAATCCACACCTGAAGAAATCCACGAAGACGACGGTCAAAGTTGTGTCAGGACTCGGAACCGTCTCCTTCGCAGCCTCCCGGTATGGTACGAACACCTCCGGGAGGATGACCTCCTCCGCCTCGAGCTTCTTGACGGCGGCGGAGTCCATCACCGGGGTCTCAAACTCGAGGATGGCAATGATCGGATCCCCTACTGACTTCTTATGATCGGGGGACTTCTTCGCTCCGCTTTTCTTCTCCATTGCCACTGACGATGATCGGCGAAGGCAAGACGGACGATGAAAGCAGGGGCATGAGGAAACAGATTAGGATGCTGGGAGAGAGGAAGCAATGTGGGCAGAACCCCAATTCTCGGTCTCCTAAAAGATTCAAGTTTCGCTTGACCGGAGCGCGGTTAATGGCATGATCTATTCCATCGCATTTAATGCAGACAGTTGCTTTCCCAGCATGAGAGACATTGTGCGCAGGAAAAAGAGGTCTGACAGACCCACGACCCCAACAAGCGCGTTGTGTTTCGGGTAACGTCAGCCAAACAGTAGCGCAGAAAAAAGGAAAGATTTCTCATCACCACGTGAAATTTCCACCACGACGGTTTGGTCTCCCAGAAATCTACCAGGCGAACGCATGTCCGTAATCGGCGGATTAGATTAAAACAAGAGAAATGCTTTCTGGGTAAGTTAAAACCCGAAAAATCCCCTGGAGAACTCGGAGATTTACTCCGACCAGGATGGCACGAATACCCAGTAGAGATTAGTTCCTACTTGGGAATCTTGTTGATAAAGTACACGGTTTCGCCTACTCGGAAATGTTTCTCGACAAGGGCAGATTTCCTACAGAATAGTCATGACTTCACTTTATGTACTAATGGGGGGCTTGATGATGTATAGTACAGTATCTCGTATATAAGGAAGTATCCGTATACGATTCCCTAGGTTACCGGAGTACAATACGTGTCTGGTAAGGATCCCAGGAGATAAGGTAGCCCTCCGTAAGGAGGAAGGAAATCCCTTAAACTAGGAAGTCAATCGCGACGTTTAAGGAAGCCAGAGTTCTACTCGGTCATAAGTCAAGGTCCGGTACGACTCGGGGATCTTCCTATAAAAGGATCAGCAATCCTATAGGGGAGAGGAGAGGAAAAAGTTAGGTCTAACAGGTCTTAGAAGGAAGAGAGATCCCAGCGATTTCCACGAGAAAACCCACCGCCTCGAAGGAGTCGAGACCAGCGGAACTAGTCATCGTAGTCTCCGATTAGGCCTAGGATAGCCACTGACATATACATCCCTTGTAAAGACATTCTCTGATCAATATATATGAACAGGACGTAGGGTTATTATCCTGAGAGAGGCCCAAACCTGTATAAAACGGGTGTTTTCCTTGCCGTCAGATCTCTTGGCCTTGTGCCCTAGAGGCCCCTACCCCCCAAGTATCATCGTTCCACGAATATTGTAAGATTGGCGGTTTACCGATCGTCGACAATAAGCAAGTGTGCTTCCAAAACTAGTACAAAGCTTCCGTCCATCATTAGCTTAGCACCACCCATTCTTCCTTGACCACCCAGGAGGAAGTAGTCACTAACTCCTCTAAAGTAAAGTTGGCAAATTTTAGAGTGGTGTTGAAGTTATCTAATTTGATGCAGATTCTCACCAAGCTGTCCTGACGATGTATAATATTGTATCCCGTATACGAGGAGGTATCCACATACGATTCCCTGGATTATCGTAATAAGAATATGTATCCGGTAAGAATCCCCAGGAGATAAGATAACCCCCCGTAAGGAGGAAGGACACCTCTTAAACTAGAAAGTCAATCCCGACGTTTAACGAAGTCAGAGTCCTACTCGAGCATAAGTCCGTGTCCGGTACGACTTGGGGAGCCCCCTATAAAAGGATCAGC
Source organism: Stipa capillata (assembly GCA_019208055.1). Taxonomy (NCBI): domain Eukaryota; kingdom Viridiplantae; phylum Streptophyta; class Magnoliopsida; order Poales; family Poaceae; genus Stipa; species Stipa capillata. The sequence continues at coordinate 72,159 of JAGXJF010000623.1, forward strand.
AATCCTATAGGGGAGGACAGGTCTTTCAGGTCTGGGAGGTCTTTCTAGTCCCAGGACAAAGTCTTTCCAGTCGAAGAAGATAGACAGGTCCAACAAGTCCTTTAGAGTGGAGATCAAGTTAGAAGCCTAAAGCCATCCAGAAGCCCTAGCGATTCCCACGAGAAGATCCGCTGCCTCGAAGGAGTCGAGCCCTGCGGAACTAGTCGAAATAGCCTCCGATTAGGTCTAGGATAGCCACTAACATACACATCCTTTGTAAGACACTCTTTGATCAATATATACGAACAGGACGGAGGGTTGTTAGCCTGAGGGAGGCCCGAACCTGCATAGAAAGTGCGTTTGCTTATCGTTAGATCTCTTGGCCTTGTGCCCTAGGGGTCCCTACCCAACAACAAGTATCTCTCTCATGACTACCGTATCGGTGGTTTACCAATCATTGACAAATGGCGCTGACTGTGGGGACCTCTCTGGCTCAAGCCGTCAAGGAAGTATCAAAGTTGGCAAGATGTGCAATTAGTCGTGATTAGCCCATGACGCCGACTGCATAGCCCTGCTCAGTTTGACCCGAGGAGGAAGAAGCAGGTTTGGCAGGGGATTCGATCGCACTCACGTGACGTACCGGCTATTCAGATCTGGGATTCTATGATAACTTTGGCCATACAGATCTGTACCCGGCACCCGACCGCATAGATCTTGGAGAATACGTCACTAGCGAGTACTCGGATTGCGAAGTCGATGACTTTATGACCGAGTAAGCCAGGGCCTTCGGGGGAACGTTGGTGCTAACCGATGATTCCCAGACAGGAGCGACTAGCCCAATGTCCGGACGGTCGCCTGCAACTTCTGATCGACCAATCGATCAAGATCTCAATCACAGTACCCCTCCCAGTGAGGAAGACATGATGGAGTGGGACAACACCTCATCTAATCCAGGCCCTCGAGTAGTTCTCGTGATCCAGGATGGTTGGGAAGATCTTGAGGACCAGGATCAGGAGGGGGTTCACCACATCAAAGCCCGACGGCTACTCCCCACGATAATAGGAATATGCCCGCGGCAGCGGACAGAACCCCTGAAGGGACGGGGGAATATGTGTCCCGAACTACTCAAAGACTCGCCGAGGAGCACAATCAGCTGTCACGACCACCGGCGGCAGATTTGATGACACCCGATGGAATACAATGGCTACAACAGTGGGGGGCTGAACTACAGCAGGCCCAGGCCCAAGCCCAAGCCGAGTCTTCTCGACTCCAGTCGGCAACACACAGCTCCAACCGAGGGAAGACCCCTCTCCGACCAGAGGAATCAGGTGGAGAAGGATGACACCCCAAGCATCAGTCTCGTCGGGTGGAATAGTACGTCGACCTCCGCGATGCTCTCAACGAGCATCGATCCCAAAGGCGCCAGCTAGAGCAATCTCCTCCCTAGGGAGACCACCGACACCGCGCTAATGGTCGAGGACGGTCTCCGACTCCGAACAGCGGTGAGAACGCGCCTTATCGGAGAACCATCAACGGATGCCAAGCGCTGTCCCAAGAGCTCCGACATGTGCGCTGGCCGTCTTGCTTCAAGGCTAGGGCCCTAGAGTCGTACAATGACACCATGAACCCTGCAGGGTTCCTGCAGATCTACACTACGATGATCGAGGCTGCAGGCGGGAACGAGAAGGTCATGGCCAACTACCTCCCGACTGCTCTTAGAGCAGCAGCCAGGACCTACGAACCTACCCCCAGGAACGATCTGCTCCTGGGGACAGCTTTGCGACATGCTTCTCGGAAATTTCCAAGGTACCTTCACACGTTTCGCCCGGGTTGATGACTTATTTATAGTCGTCCAACACCCAGACGAGATCCTCCGAGAATTCACCAAACAGTTTAGTGCTGTTCGCAACACTATTCATGAGATAACCGACTCGAACGTCATCCGCGCCTTCGTTCGAGGCAGCAGAAACGAGATGTGCACTCATGACCTGATCATGCATCCTCCGAAGACAATGACACAGCTGATGGACCTAACCGAAAGGGCTGCCTATGCGGAGGAAACCCTACATTACATCAAGCAGCAGCAGAACAGGCCGCCCAGGTCTCCCCTCTGGACCAGAGACGACTCAAAGAAGGCGAAACACAAGAAGAAATCCTCTGGAGGGAACAGGGAGAAGTGAGCTAAAACTGATGAGCTCCTCGAGAAGCGTACTTGGCGACCGCATACCAAGGATAAGCAGACAACTCCCTCTGACAAGACAGGAAAACTCTGGTGCGATTTCCACCAGACCGATTCACATGATCTCCATCAGTGCCGCATCTTCAAGAAGTACCTCAGGTCGCAAACAACAGCCGGGATACAACTTCCAATGATGACTCCGCCCTTGAGCCATTCCAAGGTCATGTCAGAGCGATCGAGCATATATTCGGGGGGCTCAGCCTCATACGAGTCTAAGAGGCGGTACAAGGTGATTGCCCGAGAAGTTCTGGCGAGTATACCACAAGTCTCTCAAGCAGTCAAGTGGTTGGAGGTCACGATCACTTTTGACCAAACCGATTGCCCCGAGAACTGTGCTCGACCAGGACGATATCCGATCATTGTCAAACCAACGATCAATAACTGTCGAGTGGCCCGGGTGCTCATAGACGGAGGGAGCTCCCTCAACATCCTATTCGCTAACGCCCTTGATGCTATGCAAGTGCCACGATCGTCAGTTTAGACGGTAACACAAGCGTTCCATAGTATCATCCCAGGCTCATCGGCTACGCCGATCGGGCAAGTTATACTACCGGTTACCTTTGGAACACCGGAGAACTTCCGAACAGAGAAGATCCTGTTTGATTTAGTTGACTTCGAGACGGCATACAATGCCATCTTGGGGCGCCCAACTCTAGCCAAGTTTATGGTAGCAATGCACTACGCCTACTAGTGCATGAAGATGCCCAGCCTGAAGGGCATCCTCATGATAAAGAGCTCTCCCCAGGAAGCACTACTCTACGACAAGCGTAGCCTCAACCTTGCAGAAAAGCATCAACTCTCAAGCAGGGAGACAGACTCTGACGCCACTGCACGCACCCCCGCATCGGCAAACCTCCACCGCAGCTACGTGCGACGACTTCAGAAAACACCCCCTCCAAGTCAGAGAGTAGGTTCCACGACTAGTTCGGAGCCGGGGCACAAAGGGCTTCCTTCTCAGCTGGACAACTGCTCCACAGGAGAAGTCACCCGATTCAGGTCACTCGAGTTAGTAGTAAAGAGACAGTCGAATCCCCTTAGAGAGTCCCTAGTCCAAGCACCGTCGATAAGATTGCACAGTCATCACCCCTCCAACCGCAGTCCGTCTTAGGTTGCGCCAGCTCTAGCCTCAAGTCGTCAAGCTACGAACAAGCCGATGGTAAGACGCTCTGGGCGCCGTCGCCTAGCATGCGCATTCGACAAGCTTCTTCAGTAGGTCACGACAAGAGAATAGGAGTCTCCAGAGCAACCAACGACGACTCGAGAGGAGGGGATGATGTTTTCTATTTTAAGATTTTCCTAGAAGTTTTTTCTTACAGTAGCTTGTAAATGATACTTCAATCAGTTCACGGTTTTTTAATATCAAGTTTATAGTTTGATATTTATTTTTTCAGACTGCACACACTAAGCATGATATCGGGCCTAGACGCACAAAGATAAAGTAATAAGCCAATCATGGAGCATTATACCTTTTGATCAACAGATTTACCATCATCGTTGAGGTCGAGGTGGCCGTTGGTTTGCATCGGGGTTCGGATAGGCTTGACATTCACCGTGTAAAACTTCTTGAGCAAGTCTTCACATACTAGGTTTGACATATGAACGTCCCTTCCTTGAGTTGATTGATTTGAAATCTAAGAAAGAATCGTAACTCCCCCATCATTGACATCTCGAATTTCTTAGGCATCACCTTTCCAAACTCAACTCCCCCATCATTGACATCTCGAATTTCTTAGGCATCACCTTTCCAAACTCTTCACTAAATGACTTGTTAGTTGACCCAAAGATAATACCATCAAAATATATTTGGCAAACAAACAAGTCATCATCAACCTTCTTAGTGAAAACAGTGGTATCGACTTTCCCAACTTCAAAACCTTCCTTGACTAGAATATTCCTAAGACACTAATACCATGCTCGAGGAGCTTGCTTCAAACTATATAGTGCCTTTATGGAGTTTATAGACATGATTAGGGAATTTTGGATCTTCAAAACTCAGAGGTTGAGGTATATATGTTATTTCAGAAATAGGACCTTCTATGAAAGCACTCTTAAAATCCATTTGATATATTTTAAATTCATGATCAATAGTAAATGTAAGCAAAATATGAATAGCCGTATGACAGGCAAGGGAGCATAAGTTTCACCAAAGTACAAACCTTCAACTTGAGTGAAATCTCGTACGACAAACCGTGCCTTGTTTCGAATGATTTGACCATTTTCATCTTGCTTGTTTTAGAAAACTCAATTTTGTTCCTATGGTGTTTTGATTTTGTCTCTCCACCAAGAACCACACTTGATTCAAGTGAAGTTATTGATTTCTTCATGCATGATTCACACAATCTGAATTGTCAAGTGCTTCTTCTACCTTGATGGGTTCTAAACAATAGACAAAAGAGTAATGCTCACAAAAATTTGGAACACGTGAGCGAGTATTTACTCTCTTGTTCATGTCACAAGAATGTTGTTGGTGGGTTGATCAAGCTGAATCCATTGATGAACTTAGGGATGAAGTGGAGCTTGTGGAATGGATATTCCTTCTTATCCTTCTTTCTTGACATGTCACTTGAGTCTTGCATGGTGGTGGAAGGCTCAACTTGCATCGATGATGTTGAACTGGGTTTAGTCTCCAAGGTCTCTGTTGGCTTGATCTCACCAATCGACATATTCTTGATTTCTTGAGATGGATATTCATCACTTAGTCAACTTGCTCCACTTGTGAGCCATTAGTCTCATCAAATTACATATCACATGATTCCTCAACACAAGTGGTGGTTTTGTTGAAGACTCAATAAGTGTGTGAATTTGATCCATATCCAAACAAGAAACATTCATCACAGGACCAAATTTAGATAATCTAGATTTCTTGTTCAATATGAAACTTACTACTAGATACTCAAAAGTATGAGATGTTAGGTTTTTCCTTGGTGAGTAGGTAGTATAAAGTTTTCTTCAAGAGGTGGTGGAGATATAACTAGTTTGTTTCATGGCAAGCGGTGTGCACGACTTCCGCCCCAAAATGATCAGATGTCTTGTACTTATCTAGCATCGTCCTTGCCATCTCTCTGAGTGTCTAGTTTTTCCTTTCTGCCATGCCATTTTCTTGAGGGGTGTATGGTGATGAGAACTCATGCTTGATCCCTTGATGAGAACTCATGCTTGATCCCCTCTTTATCTAAGTGTCGACGATTAGTAAACCATCAACTTTACGTAATACTTGATGAAAAAGAGTAGGGGTAGGGGAGACCCAGTTGTGCCAAGCCAAGTCGTTAGGAGCCAAAGATTTTATACAGGCTCAGGCCTCCCTGAGGACAACAACCCAATATCCTATGTGTCTTATATTAATCTTGAGATAGAGTTCAAGGGGAATAACTAGCCTAGATGGGACCTACAACTAGTCGGAAGCTGATGTTGGGGGTGCGTCTTCCCTTCTACTTGGCTCGGAAGTCTTCTCGAGTGGATCTCCAGGGCTTCTGTGTTGGTTGTTGTTTGGTGGCTACGGCTTCTAGCTTTTGATTTGGCTTGTGGATATCCAAGTTGGCTTGTCCTTTCCACAGGTTCCCTTGGCTCCTTTTATAGAGGGTATACCGTGTCTGGCATGGACTCGTTTCCGAGTAGGACTCCTGTCATCTTTAAACGTTAGTATAAGCTTCCCTGTTTAAGGGAAATTTGGACTCCTATGGATCGTTTCTTTATCTTTCCAGAGTCCCTCTTAGATACGATAGTAGCTCTGGGTATCTAGGGTGTCCTTGACGTCTTCATATACGGATATGGCCATCGTATATAGTAGAGTTGAACTACTCATCGTCACTAAATATTCTTCAACTTGTTTGTTCTTGAACTCCTTCTCATTATCACTTTGGATGCTCTTGATGGTGAGCTTGAACTCATTTGTGCATGCTTGATAAATTTCTTGGACTTCTTTTGTGTTTTCACCTTTGTCACTCAAAAGGAACACCCAAGCATAGCATGAATAATCATCAACAATAACTAAACCATATTTGTTACCTCCAATGTTTATATATGCGATGGGATCAAAACAATCCATGTGGAGTAGCTCTAATGGTCTCGTCATTTTCATGATATTCTTGGCGGTGTGATGTGCTCTAACTTCCTTTCTTGCTTGGCATGCACTATTAATTTTATCTTTATCAAAAGTAACACCTATTAGTCCTAACACATGCTTGCTCTTTAGAAGTTTACTCAAATTCCTCATTCTAACATGGGCTAGGCTATGATGCCTTAGCCATCCCATGCAAGACTTAGCCATCAAACAAGTCTCAAGGCAACTTTTATCTGAGATAAAATCCACAAGATAAAGCTTGCCTTTCATGCGACCTTTGAAAACTAAGGAGGAACCATCCCTTCTAAAGACCGTCACATCAACATTGTTAAATTAGCAATTATAGCCTAATGCACAAAGTTGAGAGAGGGAGAGCAAATTACCAAGCCCCATTACCTTTCCCTTAGCGTTGTCATTTGAAATGAAAAGATCATTGGATATAGCAATTTTACCTAGTCCCATACCTTTCCCTTAGCGTTATCACCCAATGCAATATTCTCATGTGGTGAACCTTCACTTGTGAATTGTGAGGACATACTCTTCTACCCTGTCATGTGATTTGTGCATCCACTATCGACCACCTAAATTTTGCCACCAGAGGAATAGTCCTACAAAACAAGTTTTAAGCTTGGGATTTTGGTACCCATCTAATCATGGGTCCTTACATGCTAGTGAAAAGAGATTTGGGCACCCAAATTATACTCTTCTTTAAGTTGCTATTTCTAGGGCCAACATATCTGGGATTGACACTACCGTCCTTGCCTTTCCTAAGCACAAAGGATGTATCAAACACACGACCACCAATTGTCTTACTCAATTGGTGTTTCTTTGTCTCATGCCCATCAAAGTGTGATGTCTCCACATACTTGCCCTTGGCATGAGTGACCTTCATCTTGAGGTATTGGTGAGGCACCTAAGCCTTACCGTCGCCATTGAATTTGGGATTGAACCCAAGCCCCTCTTGGTTGGAGTTCTCAACTTGATGACTCAATAACTCTTTGAGGGCCTTATTACCATTATGTCACTTGAGTAACCCAACATTAAGTTGAGCGCGCTTTCAACTTGACATTTTCACTTACCAAAGAAGCTTTATCAAGGGTAGAGTTAGTGACACAATTGGAGCATGGTAAGTTAACATCCACAATAGAGGCACTAGACAACTCACTAACAAGATAGGATGTATATATGAGCTTCTCATGATCTTGAGAGAGATTTTCATAGGGCACCTTAGTTTTAAGGTACCCCATTTCTAGTTGGTTGAAATCCTCTTTGAGAGCTTCATGGGACTTCTCAAGTTTAGCTTTAGAGATTTGTAATCCTTGGGGGCATTGCTCATAGTCGAGGTCACTTACGCCCTGGCTTTTCGCTGCTATCGAGAAGAAGCAGAAACACCAAAAAATGATATAATAGCAATTACTACTACTGAAAAGTAATCAACATGATCATGATATGGAATTCATGCCATCACATAGTACTCACAAAATAAATACTAATGCAAGCAGAATCAAGTTAATTGGAGTTTGGCTGCTTAAGATACCGTATTCTGAAGAGTCTTCGACGAGAGGGAAATACCTAGATTATCCTTTTTAGTCATTTTTATTTTAACTACTATGCAAAAATGCATGAAAAAGGCATAATTAGATAATATTCATTTTTCTAAATTTTTTGATATTTTATTCACATTTCTAGACTTAATACAAATTAGAAATAAATTATCTACGATTAAAACCACTTAAAAGGTTTTCTACAATTTCAGATAGTTCATTTCAATTTTAAATAATAGAGAATAATTTTTATACTCTATTATCTAGCCTAGGTCGATGACAGGTGGGGCCATGGATCAAATGCACCCAATCAGCCTGGACTGGTCAAACTAGTCACTCAACCCACATGTCATTGAATTTTTGTTAAATGAAATAGTTTACACATGCTTTCAATAAAATGGGGCCCAATGGTTAGTGACTACTTCACACACCGATTATGATAATCATGGCTTCAACCCTAATTAACCAATTGACAGGTCAGGCCGACCCATTAGTGGCTCACCATGTTTAAACCCCGGCGGGTTGCTCGTGCGCGGCCGGCTACACTCGAAATAATGCGTTAGCACGTTCCAGCATCGAGGGTTCATCGGCTCCGGTTCCCATGGTAATCACGCACCCAACCGTCATGGTGCAGGATCCGATTATCGCCAGAATCATGCTGGCAAGGTGCTCTTGTGGTGGTGGTGGGCGGTGCTCAATGACTTCAGTTTCTACGACAAAAACCAACGAGCCGAGGCTTGGGTTAGACAGAGCTAGCTCAATAGAAGATTATGGTTGTGGTCGATAAAGGTGGGGCAGCTCTGCGGTGGCGTAGTCATCGTCAACTGTAGTGAACCAGGAAGCTCATTGGTGAAGTCATGCTTCTACAAATCATCACTCACCAGCAAGGAGAGGGGGGTTAGAGTGGTCCACTACAGCTATGGAAACCGATGGATGGCAACAGGATTCACCGGAGTGGACGAACAGATCATAGCGGAGGACGGCTGAAGGTGGGGAAGATGATACTCTATCTCTTGGTTCAATGAATGAAATGATGATTTCTTCTAGGATTATACGGTTGGGATGCTTTTGAACTATTTGGCAAGGTTGTGCATCAAGAGAAACATGATGGTTACACTGACGCGACAGGAAGCTCATGGCGACGTCATAGACGCTGATCGCTGTTTCAAAGATAGAGGGGGTAAAACTTGGAGAGGAGGTTGAGGGGGCGGCAACCTATCCATCCACGGTGTCAAATCAAGATAAGGATGATCACTGAAGTGGAATTTGAAGAGGGAACAGACTGTGGCGATTTGGTCTGAGGACCAATTCAACATCCATAGTGCACGAATCGTGGCGCTGATGGCATAAACAAGCTTAGGATAGAGTGGTGATCATGTACGTGTAGAGGTGCAACTTGCGGTGGTCAAGAACGATGGCGAACAAAAGGTGGCAGTAGCGTGGGCGCGCTCGCCACACACCTGCTAAACGACAAACCCAATAGGCGGGCCTCACCTGTCGGTGTCTCCTTGCAGGCGCGCACATGCGGGTGAGTGTAGGCGTAGGAGCTGGGCCGACTAACAGGCCGAGTTTTGGCTCGATTGGATGTTTAGTTTCCTTTATCTTTATCTTTTTATTTCTATTTTCTATTTTGAATTTAGGTTTGATTTTTCAATTCAAACCAACTGAGCTTCAAATACAGAGGCTCTTGTAAATATTTAGAATGATGTAAAAGTATTTCTAGGAAAACTTTGTTCAATAATTTCTGGTAGAAATAATTGAATTCAGATTTAACCCAAATTTATGTTTGAACTACAAGTATTGGAGAGGATTATTCGAAAAATATGGGAAAAATTTAGAGTATCAGAAATATTATATTGAGCTTATAAATAAATTTTTAAAAAGATTTTAACATTAAAATATCCCTCTACTTATTAGATCTTTGATGTGCCAATTATTTGCATTTACGGTTTTTCTTGGTTTTTATGTTGCACTTTCAACATTTGTTGAGGTTTAAAATTCTCCTCAAATTTCACATTGGTATAGTATGACATGAAATGATCGATAATGATGAACATCAACATGTATTATATAGATTAGTAAAACGGGGATGTTACATCTTTCTCGGCACTCCATCTTCGTTAGCAAAGATAACCACATGTTTACAATGGAAGTAATGAACGTAGCTGGAACAACATGTCAAACCCTCGAATCGTATAGGTTCAATAGTTAATCTCCTACGTGTTGCAGAAACTCACACACTAGTAAAAGCTTTTCCAAAGCTTTCTCTAAAACTTTTCCCAAACTCGAACGGTACCTACCCTAAACACATCGTGTTTGTCATCAAACTCAAATCTATGTAAATTACATGGCGCATGTTCTGGCTACAGGCCGGAAACAAGCAAAAGGTTTGATGACTCTAACTATGACTGGTAGATTACTTGCTTTATTTTCTAGCAAATAATCTCTACACAATAACTTGGACTCCCAATTATTGATGCGCCAGAGTTGATGTCCGATTGGTGGGCCCCACCCAAGTGCCTTCAAGGGAAAAAAAAATCTCCACGGTGAAAGGTTCATGATGTACGCAAGCTGTTCCGGTGGACGTGGCAACCAGAAGTAGCAGCTAATCAGGATTCTTTTAGTCGTAACGAAGCATGTCTCTTCATCTGCTTCGGTTTGCCTTTATCTGGTGGGACGTGACTTTGAAAAATAGTAGATACTAGTCTTGGCCTTTCCCGATTCTCCACGTTAGCTGAAAACAAGTTGATTAGTGCTAGAAATAACTTGGATGTCTGGCTCAAAATCTCTTCGTTGTGCACTTCCCTATGCTGCCTAAATTAGTGATGCTTGCATAACTCAAACTTTTGATCCATGCCAACAGGACCATGTGCACGTCACATAGCAAGAACAGGCATACCTGACTCCATCTTTCAATAGTAACTTAACATCCGTTCTTGCTATACCACCATGTCTTCTGCTTCGTGATCTACGCTGTTGATATATCTAGCCACATATACATCTCTTACTTTAAGTTTGACGGGACCATGCACAACTTCAGTAAGTATATTAGGGGACGCCGTATCAAGCCTTTTTCTTTAAAAGGGCATGACCTCATATGATGTCCCTTCTTATTGCATTTGAAGCAAGTAATGAGAATTGAGTTCTTGATTTGACCCTTTTTTTGTTGAACTTCTTGTTGCCGTTGGAGTTAAATTCAAGTCCACTCATATCATGTGAACTCCTTTGATCACTCAAGATTTTGACGAGAGTGGTCTTCTGTTTGAAACACTTGTTCAAGTCATTCTTTAAAGAAGCGATTTGGTCCTTGAGCTCTTTCATCTCCTCTACAAAATTAATATTGAACATAGTACTAGAGGAAGTAGAAGCTTCATTGTTAGAGCAACAAGATGCAGTAAGTAAATCATTACTGGATATACTATTTTTTCCCTTTGATGTAATGCGAGGACTAGCATGGCAATATATCGCTATAACTTATGTTGATGTCTACATGATGCTCAATAGATACCTTGGTAAGAGTGGCCTCATGAGGTTCTTTTAGCTTTTCATGTAATATTAGAAGATCTTGATGTGAGCTCAAGAGCTTTTCATGATTTTCTTTTAGTTCCCCATAAATGCTAGTGAGCTCCTCGGTTTGAGCTTTTAGCTCATCACTTTCCTTAGCAAGTGAAGCTTCACAAGAGATAGAGTTAGTGGCACAAGAATCATCGTAGGTAGTAAGAGTGCATTGGTCTCTGGATAAAGATTTGCATTTAGGATATGACATTTCTAAATCCACTTGATGCATGACATTGTTCTTGTCAAGTAAAGATGAGTGATCAATTGTAAGTTCTATAAAAGCACTAGTCAAGATATCATGAGAGTCTTTTAGTTCATCATGTTTTACACTCAATTTTCTAAGCTTTTTATTTTGTTGACAAATTCTTTTTCTTGCCTTTCTAGCATGCAAACTAGTTCATCATAACTAGACATCTTAAACTCATTGTCACTATCATCATCATCACCATTTACCTTTTTCATACCTCTTGCCATGATGCACATGGGTGAATGAGAGTGTGATGGAGTCCTCCTTGAATCTCTATCCATGTCTATATCTTACCCCATGAAATCTTCAGTTTCCTCTACATTGTTAGTCTCACAAGCACTAGAAGAAATAGAAGCACGGGCTACATGGCATGGCAAGCATATCATCATAAACAATAGACAAAGTTTCACTAAACAATATGCATGGACTATCAACACAATTGCTATCATGACTCACCATGTCATTACCTTTTGCTTTGTCACATGTTTGTGACGTGAATGCAATTGAGGGCTCATCATGGTCGGTAGAAGTGGAGTGATCCTCGATCAATGATCATGAAAACTAGAGGTTGTCCTCATAAATGTTAGACAAATCGTATCTATCTTCAAGCGTAGTGCAAATTCATGAGCATCCTCAAGAGGTATGATCGACTCGAACACTACATCGCTCAATCTTGAGACCAGTAAAACTACGAACACCTAACTAAGCATACCTTTGTCTTGAGTACTCTACTTGAGCTAGATGAAGGTGATCATCGATGCTACAAGTTGAATTCTTTCTTCAATCTTCTTTGCTTCATGAAGTCTTTCAATATGGTTTCCCATAAACCAATATGGGAAAGTCTTCTCTGGAAGACATCTTCACTAGCTTGTCCACCTTAACTTGATGGACCACAAGCTTCAAGAATACATCTTCACATAATGCCTGACCTGAAGTTGCACAACTTGATGTCTTCATCTCTTGGTTAATATCAATATTGAAGCTTTGCTTGAGGTTCATCCTCGCATGATGACCATCTCAATTTTTTGAGTATCACCCTCATATGAAGCACCCTCCAATACTTATGAAGACACTCAATGCACCTTGATGACCACCAACATTTGATGCCGTCTTCAATTGAGCTTTGGTGATATCATCCTCTTGATGTAGCATCATAAAGTGAGCCTAACCATCACAATTTCAAAACACATGAAACATGATTAGTTCACAAGAATGATTGAGATTACTCACCAAACCACTTTATCGCTTGTGCTTGATCCTTCAAGCTCTTTCATGCTCTCTTGGCACTTGATGAATCATAAGCTTCAAGCATATGTCTACGTGTGACACTTATCTTGAGCTTGCTCTTCTCAACTTGATGACCATTGAACACTTAATTTCATCCACACTTGAGACTTGTGAGATCATCCTCTTGTTGCCATCTTACTAAAGGAACCTAACCAACACACATTTCTCATATATAGCAAAGGGGTTAGTCCACAAAAATGCAATTCACGATTGCTAACCAAATCCACTTGATCATATGATCACAAGTGACATATCTTTCAAGCTCGATGTTGACCAGTTAAAATTCATCCATGAACCTCATCTTGGTAAAAGTTTATCTTCTACACATTGGTTCACACCTTGAACTCACACCTTCAGTAGTCCATCTCTACAAGATGAAATGTTCATTTGAAGTTCATCCACAGGTGATGCAAGCCTCAATACCATCAATCACGGTCCTCACGGGCTCATAGACTCATCCTCTTGATGCAACCTTATGGAGTGGTTGCTAACCCATACACACACATTCCAAACTCAAGGAAATTATTAGTCCACAAACCCGGTTGTCATTAATCACTAAAACCACTAAACACAAGTCTTGGGGCATAGATGCACTTTGAAAAATAATGTTAAAGGTTAATTAGAGAGCAATAAGATATCACAATGAAAATTTCAACACTCACCTACTAGAGGCAAGTCATAAGTGCAAAGCCTTATGTACTAGTAGGGCCATCGACATCACCTGTAGCAGCATGAGCATACACACTAGCGCTACCAACCTCTCCCCCATGAAGACAATGGTCCATCAGGATATACTCCAAAGACCCCCGTGAACTCCAAACACCCCCGTGAAGAGTAAGAAGATGAGAGGCCGGCAGGTAGGGCTCACGTCCGCCTCAGCATATACTCCACGTGAGTGGCCACCTAAGCACTAACGAGTGAGTCCCTTATGTCAGTTTTACTGTCAAATGACCGTAAGTGGTCGGTTTGGGTTATTTGTGAAAGATTAGACTACATGTTGTGGTTTTGTGAAAAAGTTCTAAAATGTGTGGTAAAGTGATAGGAGGTACCCTAAAGTTATGGTTTTGAGTAATTTACTCTTTTTCTTCCTTGCTCTAGCCACATCCATCTCTCTCTATGTGTTCCACCCTGTGTGCTTCATTCTCTTAGTATTGGCTATGGAATGACAAGAACTGCTGGTTATATTCCCTGTTGTGTTAGATTTATTGGGCCTAGGCCCGTAGAATTAATAATTACTAGATAAATCCTAGAAGCCCATAAAATAACAAGGCATGTGTAAGGTGCTTCGTCTCATATTGCTATTGGAGGTGGATGGACATCAACATATAAAGTTTTGTGTGTGACACCTTGTAGCATAAGAAGAAGGAACTACACCTCCTCACTCACTCGCTCAGTTGCCTCGCCATGCCAGCGCACTCGCTTAATGTGCCGTGGACGTGGACTATTCTAGGCTTGGTGAGTGTACCGAAGTCTTTGGAGTTCTTGTTTTGCTAGTGCGGATGAATGAATAGTTAAGTGTCACCGTGGGAGTTAACATGCGATGAACGGTCATCCGTTTCTAGCTTAATTAGAAACGCATACTGACGAGTTATTGTGACTTTTCTTTATATCTAATTCCTCTTGTGACCTTTGCGATACCTAGCCATGGGTTATATAAGGAGTTCTGCACCCATGGTAGAGGATAGATAACACTTTCCATTATGTACACATTGCCTTGTTCCTTTGTTCTGCACTGCTTCCAAGCTACTCAGTCTCGTCCATCGGCGTACACCAGTGGATCACCAAGCAAGCCTCCGAAACCATTCGTCCCTCGTGAGCTCGCACCGAGTGGGGATGAATAAGGTTTTTGGGAAGCACACAGCATGACTACTTGCTTGTCTAGGACCTCTGCTATGACATCTAGGACCTCTGCTACCACTCCTAGGACCTCTGCATCAGCCAGGACCTCCTCTATATCATCCAGGACCTCCTCTTCAATGCCCGGAACCTCCTCTATTTTTGGGAAGCACACAACATGACTACTCGCTTGTCTAGGACCTTTGCTACGACATCTAGGACCTCTGCTACCACTCCTAGGACCTCTGCATCAGCCAAGACCTCCTCTATATCATCCAGGACCTCCTCTACAAGCTCGGAACCTCCTCTATTTTTGGGAAGCACATAGCATGACTACTTGCTTGTCTAGGACCTCTGCTACGACATCTAGGACCTCTGCTACCACTCCTAGGACCTCTGCGTCAGCCAGGACCTCCTCTATATCATCCAGGACCTCCTCTACAATGCCCGGAACCTCCTCTATTTCTTCCTCAATGAAATCGGCACATCATCACAACCACGACGCCATCTTCTTCCAGTAACGGGTGCATCTACATAGTAATGTTGATCTTTTTCGCGTTGATAGTTTCCATGCTAGCACGTACTTGTGAAATAGATATGCGGTATTTATGCTCGATAGTAATTTGCAAGCCTAGTTTGTATGTTCAGTGGTTGTTGATCAATATTGTCATGATCCCTATCATGTTGTATTTTAGGATTAAAATAAACCTAGAAGTGCATAGTATACTTGCTGACCACCTTTGCGATGTGTACATGCACATGAGAGATGCAAATAAATTTTGGGATGCACTTGAATCTAAGGTCGGTGCATCGGACACAAGCAGTGGACTATATGTCATGGAGCAATATCATGACTATAAAATGGTCGATGACCGTTCTATAGTTGAGCGGGCTCATGAGATACTATTCATTGTGAAGGAACCCAAACTCCTCAAATGCACGTTACCGACAAGTTTGTGGCTAGGGGCATTGTCAGAGTATTATTCCAGCAATACTGAATATGGGGCGGTGTGAGCACAGCAAATCCGGATGGGTGCACACGGGAGACAGGATTTAGACAGGTTCAGGCCCTCACGGAGAGGTAATACCCTACGTCCTGTGTTCGGTGGCTAGTATAGCTTGAATCCCGAGTGCCGCAAGCCCTCGAGAACCGATCTCGAGGTTGCTTGAGCTAGGAAACAATGGAGATTGTCTATGACTAAAAAGCTTACCGATCGGAGGTCCCCTACCAGGCCTTATATAGGCGACCGGGGTAGGGTTACAAGAATCTGGATCAGTTAACAGATTGATTTCCTAACTAGTTACAACAGATTCTGGGTATGCCGGGCAGGTACTAGTCCATGCCTTGTACTCCACGTTGATGAGGCGTCCCCGTGTAGGAGTCGGACTCCGAGTAGTTGGTCCGGTCCACACTATGGCTAGAGGGCCAGATTCGTCCTCCTTGATGATACCCGGGCGCCATGTCATCATCAGTAGCCCCCCGAGTCCTTCACGATCTTACTGCTATCGGCCTCCTCTTCTGGACAAGCTTCCCGAGTGACCTCTGCTTGCAGAGAGATTGCGAAGGACTGATAGAACTCCTGTGGAAAAGACAATAAAAAGCCGAGTAATATTCACCTGTAAGGTAGGAATATCACGGCGGGTGAGCTAATAGCGGGTAAATTCTGGTGGTACCTGATCCATCCTGATGGACAGAGACCGGCTGATAGCCCAGCGTGGGACATACCATGAATCCCGATTGAATTTCCGAGTAGCACCTAGCCTTCCCGGGTGGGTTAAGTCCAGCTAGTGTCCCCTGAAGGAATGCCTCCGAAATTCACATCAGAACCAGAGAAACAAGCCATGGCGCATAGGTTCCCGAGTGACGAAGCCTTACACCGAGTCATTCCACTGTATCCAGAAATTCCGGATCCTGGAGCCTCCAGAACGGCATTCTCGGAAGGTCCAGGTGGAGAATCCGGTAGCTCCGAGTTGCTTGGCATCCGACTTGTGGCCTACGAAAGGCACACCATTACTGCCCTTCACTCGGGTGTGTTCAAGTGATTGCGTTCCTGCTTGAGGCCAACCACTGAAACCCTTCACAACTATAACACCCGGTCCTGAATCTACCGGTAACCGGCTAGTGGTCTGCGGGAAACACGTTGCAGTTGCTATTTGCGGGGGTATATTCCGAATGGCTATTAACCCCAGAGGGCCAAGCGTTGGATCCCCTTTCAATTAAGTGGCACGAAGCGCGGCACCGTCAAGTCGTGGGCGCGGAAGGGTCGTGACGTGGCCTGTCCGAAGCGCGTAGTGGAATCCGAAGGGGCGCATCGTGGGTGTGGAGAATCTAGGTGCGTGCAGACATGGGGAAGCCAAACCGCTCAATCTGTTCCCCTTTATATTCCGAAGAGGTCGCGGGATCGGCTCACGCCTTCACACGCATTCTCATTCCTTTTGCACCCGAACCCTTCGTCTTCCTTTCGCCCAAATTGACTCGTGCGCGCCGCTCCACCCAAAACCCTAACTCCCACTCCACCCAAGCCTCACATTGGGAAGCTAATCCGACCGAAGCCGAGGAAGACGCTTTGGTGTGGAAGCTGCTGAGCGAAGAAGATTCCCCTGCTGACCCGATGGCCCCGTGGATGAAGTCGACGGCGACGGAGGCGCGGCTGGAAACTGTAATACCCGAATTCGATAACTAGGTCTTTGCCTTGCATTCATGCATACATTCCATCATCCCCAACCACACCTTATTTAAGCTTAAATGTGATATGATTACATTTTATAGAATACGTACATATCTCATCCTCGGTGGTTAATTCTGCAAACACCAATCAACTTATTTGAGTAACAAAACATTGAAGTCGTCAATAGTAGGTAGAGGAAGATTAGGGTTCCTAGTTGGGTCACCCCTCGAAGGTTCCCCTCCTGAAGTTTCATCCAAAAACCCTAAGGCCTTGCTAACTCAATCGGAGAGTCAGAAATCCAATTGCCCAAAAAGGACTGAATTGTAATTAGGAGATTAGACAATATTTTAGTGGATGAAAAGTGATAAAAAGTTCACAAACAGCCATGAGTATGGGAATTACAACCATATATGAATTTCCAAAAATTTTGGAAATGCCTAGAGCCTAGTTATAGTTAAAACCAAATTTTGGGGCATATTTGATTTCAAATTCAAAATCCTATCAAACCAGCTCCAATTGGCTTCAAATTTTTATGGTAGGTCCTACACTTATTCATCAACCTCCTGTAAAAATTTCAAATGATTTGGAGTTTGTTTGGGTGTTCAACTCCAATTTGCAAATCAGCTCAAACTAGAAAAAGAAAAAAAAGAAAAAGAAATTCAGAAAGGGTTCTGGGCCGAGGCATGCTCGGCCGGCCCACTCGGCCAGCCCGCCAGCCCCGCGCGCGCGCGCTCCCCCTTTTCTCTCTGACCTCCCGGGACCGGCTGTCAGCCCCCTCCTCTCTCCTCTCCCGACGCCCGGGCCCCACTCGCCAGCGCTCGCCTCCCACGTCCCCGGCGCCGGTTGGCCCCGGTGGGTGGTGCCCGCTCTGACAAGCCTCCCCTCCCGACCGCCGCCGCCCTTTAAATACCCCATCCCGACAGCCCCCTTTCCTTCCTCTCCGCTCCCCAAAACCCTAGCGCCATTCCGCTCTGCCCGAGCTCCTCACTCCGCTCCGGTCGTCGGCTCCGGTGAGCAATTGCCGCCATCCCGTAGCTCCCCGAGCACCAATTCATCGCCCTCGAGCTCTGGCTTCATCCCCCTAACCCCCTTCTCCCTCTCCCTTGCAGAATCGTGCTCGAGCGCCCTTCTTCGCCACCTCCGACCTCACCTCCGGCCACCGGTCCGACGAGCTCCCGACGCCTCTCCGGTAGTCCCCGAGCTCGGTTCCTTCGCCCCCGAGCAGCCCTTCCTTCCCCCCTAATCTCCCCCGCATTTCTCCTCGCAGATCCGAGCCCCGAGCTGCCCCTCCGTCGGCCGCCGAACTCCCTCGCCGCCGGTCGTCGACGCCAGCTCGCCCCCGACTCCATCCGCCCTTCCCGAGCTGTGCATTGTCACCGAGGTGAGCACCCGGTGCTCCCGCCACCTTTCCCCGGCCTTCCCGAGCTCTGTAGCTCCCCCGCGCCCTCTCCGGCCATCTCCGGCGAGGTCCCCGCCGCCTAGCGTCGCCGGTTCCGAGAGAGAAAGGCGAGAGAGAGAGGGTTTGTGAGAGAGAGAGGAGTCCGCGTGGCCTTCTCCGATTGGTCCCGGGTGCCTAGTCAGCACTGACCCGAGGGCCCCGCCTGTCAGCCAGCCACGTTAAAGATTAGAAACCCCGGGTGGATTCTTGGGTGTACTTAGCATTTAGGGTTTCGGGCAGAGAAGGGTTAGGTTAGGGTTGGTTCAATTTTCCGATAGATTTCCAATCGCCATAACTTTTCAACCGTATGTCCAAATTTAGCAAATTTTATATCGTTGGAAAGCTTATGAAATTTTGTACAATTTGGCTGGATCAAAACTTTAAAATTTGCAGTATAAATCCAGATCCACTTGAGTTTGAATTAAAGCACCCTTATTCGTACGATATTGTCGGGAATCCCTAACTTGATGAGTATAACCCTAAATTTAGTGATCTCAGTTGCGTTAGGCTCATATCCAGAACACTTTCGTAGAACCAACACTTTACAACATTTCCATCCACTGTATATAATAATCCCCACTTTAGCTAACAACCACATAAAATGACATGCATATAGCGTTAGGGTTGTAACGCGACGTCAACTTATCCGGTTAAAAGAAATCTTCGTTACAGCAGGTCTCTAGCATCCTTAGGTCACATTTGCAATGTATACCTAGCATTAGTCATTATGCATCCATGCTAGGTCTTAATACTTTCCTTTATCGTTTCCTTTCCGGTTCTTCGTGTTGTGTACGAAAGAGCCCGAAGGAGAAGACCACCCGGCTTACGACTCCACGCAAGACCAGGAACAACCTGAGCAAGGCAAGCAAAGCTTGTTGCATTTTTACCTTCCGTACTTATGTGTATGCCCTGTTCATGTGTGCTTATGTGTGGATGTTTGCTCAAAATATCATATGCGAGGTTAAGCACACTAGTATGTGTAGGATGTATCTTACGTTGAGAACATCTTGTGGCTCTTCAACTAAATTGTTAAGTGAGTTGGGAGAGCCGAGGGCGTGCACAATGGGTACGGTTGGTGTTAATTGCAGTGTGAAGACGACCCAGGAGTAAGTAGAGTTTTGTCGTCACACCAACCTTATTTCAGCGTGTCACAATCCCTTATCACCGCGAGAACGTTAGCGGGAACCATCACTGAGGCATAGTTGAGGTAAGTCTCCATGCCCCTTGGAGGCTCGCTACCTCCAAACGGTTATGCACTCACTATACCTACAGTGGTTGAGTTGTCGGTATCGGTCCGAGAGATTAAATGAAAATGTGTATATGATGGATCAATTTGGATTTGACATATGGGCTGCCCCAATTGATTTGGAATTGGTTAAATGGATCAATTTGAATTTGACATATGGGCTGCCCCAGTTGATTTGGAATTGGTTAAATGTATGTTGTGGTGATTGGACATTGATATGTATGTACCCTGAATTAGCATGTTACCTACCTTGTCTTTACTTCACACTGTTAATGCTATGTTCTTAATTTGTATATTGTTACTCTGAGAAGCATCATGTTTACTCCTGTTGTAGTAAATCCATGTGTAGGACATTTAATCAAGCACGAATAGTCTTGCGAGTACTTTTGTACGCATCTAAGTTATTCCTAGAGCTTGCAGGTGAGCCGGTGGTCGAGGACTTTTTTGACGACGCTTGAAATTGTGGTTTCCTCGGTAGTGTTCGACTTATGGGATTCTTGTGGGAATGTTTTGGATAGCGGTCGATGTGCCGCTATGGGTCTTGTTTATTCCATCCGCTGCTACTCGTTTCACTTTATGGATTCGACTAAAACTTTCGGTTATAGCCGAGTGTTGTAATATTTTTTCACTATGTGGACAGCTAGTATTATTATCGTATCGTAGTAGAGCTTTGTTGTGATATCGAGTTGTTATTCGGGCTGCCCGTATGCAATTTGTGTATGATATGAAGTATATGGGTATGCCGTGAAGGATTAAAGTTGTTCCCCTTTTTACTATGTCGAGTAGGTATTGGTTGAGTGACCCGCTGGCTGAGATGCTGTGCCGGCCAGGCAGGGTGTGGGTGTATTCTACCGGGCCTTCGAGCGACCCACTAGCTTCCGAGCTAGGTTAGGGTGTGGGTAGAATCGCCGGGCTCCTCCGATCTTGCTTTGCGTGGTAGAATTCGGGAACGACTCTAAACCTCCATCGGATCAGGGAATTGTATGTGGTTCTGGGAAGTTTAGTCGCTTCCGGCTGGCTTGCGTTGGTCAGGTGTCGGATCACTCCGTCTCGGTGAGTACGGCGCAGGTACCATGCCACCAGGTCGATTGGTCCCTCGGCCCTTGGCGACCATTCGTTCCCTAATCATATGTAATTCCCGGGTCCGTGACAGAAAT